>JADMLD010000665.1:312500-580341 GCA_017589585.1 Phylloscopus whistleri | reverse complement strand
CAGCTCCAAGGTGGCAGCTCAGCTTCTCACCAGCAATATTTGCCCAGGATCCAGCACGCCCAAGGAGCCACAGTCCAGCATTTTGCAGCCAGAAAGAGCCTTTGGTTGGTTCCCCAGGGGAGACGTGTGGTGTGTGAGTGCTGAGAGTGGAACAGCAGAGCCACTTCCCCCCCGGGCTGCAGGGTCCCACCTCCAGCCTTCCCCAGGAGAGTTTGGGCTGACAGAGGTGCTGTGGCACCAGGGAGCACAAACATTTGAAACATTGCTTTATAGGAGACAGGAGAAAAATGCATTTATCTGGAGGCACAGATCTACAGCTGACCTACTTCTCAGTCAGGCCTCCACTCCACCTAAAAGCTGCAGGGGGACCTGGTACCTGCTCCCTTTTGGCTTAAATCTGCTCCCTAAAAACCTTCACCCATCATCACATGGCAATTTTTACACCCATCATCACAAGACAGTTTTTATGAGTCCAGCTGTATTTAGCCAAACAGAGACCCACGGCCCAGAAGGGAATAATGCAATTTATTGGTAACTGCACAGCAAAATCAGCAGCAAACCCAGACCACATCTGTAAAAAGGAGAATATTTGACTGAGACAGAAAGGAAGCAGCTCTTTGGGGGCTGAGTGAATGAATTCCACTGCTCCCTGCCATTCATTGCTGGATAAGGCTGGTGAAAGAGGAAATGCACTACGTCGAGGGGAAGTAATGCTGCACAATCAAACACTTCCCCAAAATGGGTCCGAGGAGGAGGGAGGAAGAGAGAGCTACTGCAAACAGAACATTTCCTTTGGGCAGTGCTTGGGCCCACGGCTGAGGTAGATGGGTTGTTGTGTCCCCAGGAACAGAGTCCCCTTTGCATTTCTGATTTTAAAAAAAGGAGGGGAAAAAATAAAATTGTTTCCTATGGATTGTGCTTCGCTTCTGCAAGTAGAAGGAGAGGTACCCAGTGATGCAGCTGAATAAAAACAAAAATACTTCATGAGCAGTAGGTTCTCTTCACTCCGAGAGAGAGGATGCCAGACATCACTTCATCAAACTGGTGTGAGTCAGTACGTTCCAAAAAACCTGAGAAGAAACCTTGTCAGCGAGCAGCCCAGAGAGCTGGAGCAGCCTTTACTTCAAAGAGTTGGATTTCCAGGGCTCAGGAAAAGAGGAAAAAACCAAAGCAGAAAACCAAACCAATCTGCAGGAGAACCAAGGCACCTTGGTACCTTGGCACTGAGGGTTCTGTAGGCCCTGCATGTCTGAGGGCAAGAGATTTCCTTTTCCCCAATAAATTGGACAGGTTTTCAGAAAATCATTATTTTGGGCTTAAACTGAAGTCAATTATCCCATCAGCATTTTTCTTCCAATCCACGGAGAGCAGAGCACTCCCTGCAGTTTGCACTGGTTACCCAGCAGCCTCTGGAAGGATCTAACCAGGATTTTCAGATTTCAGTCTTCTCTCCACAGCTTCTGTCAGTAGGGATCTTCCTCATCCGTGTCCTACACGGGGAACATGGAGAGAAACTCAGGTTATGGGGGAAGAAATGAGTCAGGTAATGAGTTCAGCCAAGTGCTGTGCCTGGTGTTTCCTAGAAATGCTGCTGTGCTTGAACAAGCCAGGGGAATTGCAAAAACACTGAGATATAAATATAAAATATAAATATAAATATAAATATAAATAATAAATATAAATATAAATATAATAAAATATAAATATAAATATAAATATAAATATAAATATAAATATAAATATAAATATATAGAAATAGAAATAGAAATAGAAATAGAAATAGAAATAGAAATAGAAATAGAAATAAAAATAGAAATAGAAATAGAATGCAAATAAAATATAATGCAAATATAATACAAATAAATATAAATAAATATAAATATAATAAAATACAATACAATATAAATCCAATAACATAAAATACAATAAATACAATAAAATATAATTACAAAATACAAATAAAATATAATACAAATAAAATACAAATAAAGTACAAATAAATACAAATAAAACACCCCCAAAATATGAAACCCCCCCAAAAAATACAACCCCCCAAATATAAATATAAATATAAATATAAATATAAATACAAATATAAATATAAATACAAATACAAATATAAATCTGTTTGACTTCTCCCAGACACCACGGCAATGTGCCATAACCCACATGTGAGCTGTGTTTAAGAGAAGCAGCAGCTAAAGCTGAGCCAGAGCCCGCAGCACGGCCCTGCAGGGACAGCCCTGAGCAGCAGCAATTATTGTTTTTCAGCCTGGCAAACACCCCCTTGCAGCAGCCACGGCTGCTGTAACCACAGCCCTGCTTTGGTGGTGTCCCCACAGCAGCTCTGAGCTCACCCCAACACCTCAGCTCTGCCAGGGGAACCTCGCTGAGGCTCCAGACATTTCCAGGCTAAAGAGCTGCTCCCTTGCCTTTGCAATTTGGATTGTTTGGTCACACACGAAACACGAAAAAAGCACATTAGGGAAACCTCAGAAATGCAGAATCATTAAAGTGAGAGGGCAGCGTTCCCAGAGACCTGAGCAGATAAATATTTCAGTATCAGAGAGCCAAGGATCAAACCTGACGAAGCACTCTACAGGAAAGCAGCAGGGTTTTGTCATTCCAGTTTGCCTCCTCCCAAAGGACGAGAGGACATTTTTCAGCTTTTAAGATCTCCCGTGTCCTGACAGCATTTACTGGGGCTCCATCCTTTCCCACTTCTCCTCCTGGCATCTCCCTGATGCCCAGAACGTCACCTGGAGCTGCCCTCCTGTAGCCCTGGTTGGTGCCTGAGATGTTTTGGGGCTCTGAAACTCTTTTCCCAGAGAGTTTTCTGCCAACCAGAGAGACGTTTTCCTAGCCGTGACCTTTGTTTCCATCCTTTCCCTAGGAGGGACTTCTCCTTGATGTCCCTCAGACTTGACCCATGTGATTGAAGAAGTTTGTCTTTGTTTCACTAATTGGGTTGTTCTGTGTAGAACAGCATAAAAGGGAAGAAATAACCAAAAATAAACAGAGTCACTGTCAGCCTTCTAAAGTCGGAGTCTGTGTGTTGTGATCTTTAACAGCATCAGCCCTTCCACCTCCCGAGGCAGCTCTGCCTCTGGCACACGGCATTTCCTGCAAACTCCACCTCTCCAGAGCCTCCTTCCCAAGCCCTGCAGCTCCGTGCCTAACGCAGAACTGTAAATATTTTATGTACAGCTCACGTCACTGCCTGCTTTTCATCCTGCATCTCACAGACACCGTCAGCACACGCCTGTCTGAGGGCTTGGCCACACACAGGACATTTTAAATCACCGGCGTTGGGAGAGTGAATCAAGGCACGCGTGGTTAAATGCTCCTGAACTCACGTCCCTGAGGGGCAGAGGTGCCCCCGAGGTAAATCAGCTCTGGGAAAGAATGAAAGCCCTTCTGGGATCGGGCATTACTCTGGAATGTGGCCGCGGGTCCCAGCACGCACAAAACAAGGGCAGCGGGTGGCAAAACCACTCGGGAGCTGGAGCAGGAGGCACCTGACGAACAGGAGCTGCTGCTGGGGTGGGAAGGGAGGCGGCAGGATTAGAGAGAGCACAACAAACAAAAAGCAGAAACAAACAAACCAACAAACCGCCGGGGTTTGGCAATGTTCCGCTGGAGTGGAGGGAAAAGGAGGAAGGTCCCCAGCAGCTCTGCAAAAACACTGAGGGCTGAGGGGTCACAGCCTGTCCTCCCCAGCACAGCACTGCCAACCCCAAACTCTCGTGCAGAGCCCCTAAAGAAACCCCACAGCACTTCAATCTTGATTTGACATCTTAAAATGACAGCTCTGATCCCAGTCAAGGCCAAGGAAAAATCAGGATGATGGATCTGGTGGCAGCCTCCCCACCAGTACAACCAGCAGCTCTCACTCCCCACAGCTGGGGAGCTCCGAGGAGCCTTTGGGACACACCCTGGACACCCAGAGGTGTTAGGACACTTTACCCACTGCTCTTAGCACTTCCTTTGAGCACCCGACTTGGCAAAACCGCTGTGAAAACCCCGAGTTTTCACTTACCACGCAGTTCAGGCACCACTCCTTGATTCTCCCCCCGCAGCAGGCTGTGTCTGTGTGCTCAGGCCTGCAGGAAAAGCACGGGATCAGGTTGGATTTCCCCCCCCAGACATTCCAGGGCCTCCTCTGGGCTGTGAATTCTGGTTACAGCACAGGGAACTGAAGGTTTTTCATCGTGAGGAAAAGCCTAAAGGGCTGAAAGCTGCCAGGTGCCTCATTTTGAAGGTGACACAAAGATGAAAACAAAAGTTGCTTTTTGACTGGCAAATCTTACACCACCAATCAAAACATTAAAAGGCTGTATTAAAAAAATAATTCTGTGAGGAATTGAGCTGAAAGGGGTTCAGTCTCCAAGGCTCTTTCAGCACCTGGCATCTCTGCTGAGGCCACCACAGGTGGCATTATTGGGTTTATTTTGCTTTTATGGGGACTTCACCCCACAATGCAGCACACAGAGCTCACACATGCAGAACATCCTGCTGACTCAGGCTGGAACAAACCTCATTACAGAAGTGAAATACGTCTGACCCCAAACTGCTTCAGTCCCATGGCATTCCTCACGCAAAGGGCAGAAAAAAGGGGATGTGCAGCATCCCACAAACAAGCTGGTTTGTGTTCCAGCACAGGGATTTCCCAAAGCTTTCAGCTCTGGCAGATCCCAGGGACTGAACTGCAGTCAGTCCATGCTGAGGCACCGTGGGGCAATCATCCCTGGTGCCTGTGCCAACACCCCAAAGTGGAAATACAGGCTCCAGCCTGCTCAAGGACTTACTCATCAGAACCTCGATGGAGGATTTCTTGTAGCCACATTTCCCTTTCTCCTTCAGCAGCCGGAATTTCCTGCCCATCCTCACCAGCAGCAGAACGACCACCAGGGCAGAGGGGATGAACACCAGGATGGACAGCAGGGATGCTGAGGTCAGCTGGAAGGCCCAGCCTGAAACACAGCAAGACACCAGCTGAGCCTCGGGGGCTGTGCACAGCCAGGGCACAGCTGGGTGAAACACGGGGCTGGCAGGCTGGAAACAGCCTGGCCCACATCTGCAGGGCTCCTGGCCCACATCTGCAGGGCTCCTGTCCCCAAACCCGCAGGGGTCCTGTCCCCAAACTTTCAGGGCTCCTGTCCCCACATCCCTGGGGCTCCTGTCCCCACATCCCTGGGGCTCCTGTCCCCAAACCTGCAGTCCCCAAGTCTGTGGGGCTCCTGTCCCCAAACCTGCAGTCCCCAAATCCATGGGGCTCCTGCCCCCAAACCTGCAGTCCCCAAAACTCTGGGGCTCCTGTCCCCACATCCCTGGGGCTCCTGTCCCCAAACCTGTGGTCCCCAAATCCGTGGGGCTCCTGTCCCCAAATCTGCAGTCCCCAAATCTGTAGGGCTCTTTCCCCCAAACCTGTGGTCCCAAAACTGTGGGGCTCCTGTCCCCAAACCTGCAGTCCCAAAATCTCTGGGGCTCCTGTCCCCAAATCTGTGGTCCCCACACCTGCGGGGCTCTCCTGTCCCCAAATCTGTGGTCCCCACACCTGCAGGGCTCTCCTGTCCCCAAATCTGTGGTCCCCACACTTGCGGGGCTCTCCTGTCCCCAAATCTGTCGGGCTCCTGTCCCCAAATCTGTGATCCCCACACCTGCAGGGATCTCCTGTCCCCAAATCTGTCGGGCTCCTGTCCCCAAATCTGTGGTCCCCACACCTGGGGGCTCTCCTGTCCCCACACCCAGCCCAGCAGGCTGGCAGGAGGGAGCTGCAGGGGCAGGCAGAGCACGGCACAGTTCTGTCAGCATGGCTGAGCCGGGAATTTGGGGCAGGGCTGGCACGCCGGGCAGATGAGGAAATCATTACTGACAATCAGCGCTTGTGATGTGGGGATTATTTTTAGGCCAGCCTTTCCTCGGCGTTTCACTTGTTCCGCCGCGCTCTGCGGAGGCTGGGGCCTCTGAACAAAGGCAGGCTTTTGATTGCTGTTATCAGCACTGCTCCCCCCGTCCCTCCCTGCCCCGAATCGATTCAGGAGTTCTCCAAGTGCCGAACTCAGAGGGCAGGGCCGAGGTAACCTCTGCTGGAGCCGTGGTGCTCGGAATTCCAAGATCCCACAAAGCAGCTCTGTCACACACAGGGGAGGTCAAATCAGGGCCAGGGAGCCTCACCCCGCTCTGTGACCACCAGCACGGTCTGGGGGATGTTGTGGAAAACATCTGGAGGGTTCTTCACGCTGCAGATGAAGGTCCCGTTGTCGCTGAGCACTGGGTTTTGGATGGCGATGGAGGCGTCACCTTTAGCAACGTTCCCAAGCCAGGATATCCTGTCTTTGAACCTCCCCGCGGCTGCGGGGTGAGGGATGGACTGATAATGAAAAACCTGCAGGGAGGGAGAGGCAACAATTGGGGCAACAAAAAACACCCAGCCAAGAAAGCAGAGTGGACTGTTTGGGGCTTTTTGTTTTGTTTTGGTTTGGGGTTTTTTGGGTTTTTTTGTTTGTTTGGTTGGTTTTGTTTTGTTTTGTTTTGTTTTGGTTTGGTTTGTTTTTTTTTGTTTGTTTGTTTGTTTTTTTGTGGTTTTTTTGGTCTTTTTTTTTATTTTTTTGGTTGGTTGGTTGGGTTTTTTTTGCATTGCAAAAATAAAGGAATTTTGCTTTTCAAAAATAAAGGAATTTCGCACCATAAAAATAAAGGAATAACAACACGTTAAGAAGTCAGGAAGAATATTTCCTACATAAGAGAAATAAAGCTACCAACTGAACCTTTGCAGTGCACCGTGCAGCACTTGTGACAAACCCCCAAATTTATGCACTTTATCATTATTACCATATTTTGCATTTACTTAGAATATTTTTTTCACCCAGAGAGCACCGAAGGAATTTTACAGGGGGGAAAGAAGGCAGCCACGAGACTCCCAAACCGCAAAGGGAGGCAGCAACCCGGCAAAGCAAAGAGAAAATTCCGATGAAAATTCCGATTTTCGGCGTGCCCAGAGGGCCGTGTTCCACCTACTGTCTCCATCCGGCCCCCGGAGAGGGGGCGGTAGGTCCAGTCCACCAGCAGGCTCTCGGTGACGGGGGAGCTGGATCTGAAGGAGCATTTCAGCAGCACTTCCTCACCCACGAAGGCCCGGACTTTAGGGCTGGCCTTGATTTCCAGGCAGAGCGCGTTGCAGACACCTGATGGAACGGGCACAGGAGGCGGGGGTTCATTTCTTGTGAGCTGCGAGGGGCAGGATTGCCCCGAGAGCACCGAGGGGTGTGCAGGTCAGCCAGAATTCAAAGCACAGCAGCGACTCCCTCCCCAGCACTGAAATTTGCAGGAAAGCAGAAAAATTCCCTGACCTATTTTCCGCGGGGCTGGAACCGGCTCCAAAATAAAGTACCTGGGCAGTACCACCACGGATGGAGACAAAGAGCTGAGAAATGGAAATCAGCAGCTCCGAGGAGTTGCGAAACAGCAGCTTTAGCTTCTTCAAAGTGACCCCGCTCTGCCTTTCTGGCGTTTGACCGGGTCAAAAGTCTCCCCGCAGCCCCAGCGCTCTCGGTTCTCGTTCCCAGCCTGCGCAGCCACCTCTGCCCCGTCCCGGCTGCCGCGATGCCCCGGCCGCTCCCGAGTCTCCGGGGAGAACTTTGTCCGAGCCTCCTACCGCTCCCGGGCTCTCCCCGAGCTTCCCTCCTCCCCCGGAGCATCGATCACCGCCGCACCGCCCTTCCCGAGCCTCCCAGTGCCCCGGGACCCTGCACGGCCCCCGGAGCCGCATCCCGAGCGCTCCCGGCCCGGGACACCGCGGGCACCGCCGCTCCCCGTGCCCTCCATCCCACCCGGAGCCCCCCGGAGCCCCCCGGAGCCCCCCGTTACCGAGCAGCAGCAGAGCCCCCCGCGGCAGGAGGAGGAGGAGGAGGCGGCCGCCGGCCCCCGCCGCCCCTGGGCGCCGCATCCCGGCCGGGCTCAGCCCCGGAACATGGCGCTCACCTGGCGCAGGTGAGGGCGGGGCAGCCCCGAAATGGCCGCGGCGCCTGGGTGGGTACACCGGGCACACCGGGCACACCGGGTACACCGGGCACACCGGGCACACGGGGCACACCGGGAACACGGGGTACACCTGGGCACACCTGGGCACACCGGGCACATCGGGCACACGGGGCACACCGGGAACACGGGGTACACCGGGAACACTGGGCACACCGGGCACACCGGGAACACGGGGTACACTGGGAACACTGGGCACACCTGGGCACACCTGGGCACACCTGGGCACACCTGGGCACATTTGGGCACACGGGGCACACTGGGAACACGAGGTACACCTGGGCACACCGGGCACACCGGGCACACCGGGTACACCTGGGCACACCGGGTACACCGGGCACACTGGGCACACCTGGGCACACCGGGTACACCGGGTACACCGGGTACACCGGGCACACTGGGCACACCTGGGCACACCGGGTACACCGGGCACACCGGGTACACCGGGCACACTGGGCACACCTGGGCACACCGGGCACACGGGGCACACCAGGCACACCGGGCACACCAGGCACACCGGGCACACCAGGTACACCCGGGGCACACCGGGCACACCGGGCACACTGGGCACACCTGGGCACACCGGGCACACCTGGGCACATCTGGGCACACCGGGCACAACGGGTACACCGGGAACACCGGGTACACCTGGGCACACCGGGCACACGGGGCACACCAGGCACACCGGGCACACCGGGCACACCAGGTACACCCGGGCACACGGGGCACATTGGGCACACGGGGCACACCGGGCACACCGGGTACACCGGGCACACCGGGCACACCTGGGCACACATGGGGCACACCTGGGTACGTCGGGTACACCGGGTACACTGGGCACACCTGGGCACACCTGGGCACATCTGGGCACACCGGGCACAACGGGTACACCGGGTACACCGGGCACACCTGGGCACACCGGGCACACGGGGCACACCAGGCACACCGGGCACACCGGGCACACCAGGTACACCCGGGCACACGGGGCACATTGGGCACACGGGGCACACCGGGCACACCGGGTACACCGGGCACACCGGGCACACCTGGGCACACATGGGGCACACCTGGGTACGTCGGGTACACCGGGTACACTGGGCACACCTGGGCACATCTGGGCACACCGGGCACACCTGGGCACACTGGGAACACCGGGTACACCGGGCACACCTGGGCACACCGGGCACACCTGGGCACATCTGGGCACACCGGGCACAACGGGTACACCGGGAACACCGGGTACACCTGGGCACACCGGGCACACCTGGGCACATCTGGGCACACCGGGCACACCTGGGCACACCTGGGCACACTGGGAACACCTGGGCACACTGGGAACACCTGGGCACACCGGGCACACCGGGTACACCGGGAACACCGGGTACACGGGGCACACCTGGGCATACCTGGCCACACCTGGGCACACCAGGCACACCTGGGCACACCGGGCACACCTGGGCACACGAGGCACACCGGGTACACCGGGCACACCGGGCACACCCGGGCACACCGGGCACACCTGGGCACACCAGGCACACGAGGCACACCGGGTACACCGGGCACACCGGGCACACATGGGGCACACCGGGCACACCTGGGCACACCGGGCACACCTGGGCACACCGGGCACACCTGGGCACACGGGACACACCGGGCACACCTGGGCACACCTGGGCACACCTGGGCACACCTGGGCACACGGGACACACCTGGGCACACCGGGTACACCGGGCACACCTGGGCACACCTGGGCACACCTGGGCACACGGGACACACCTGGGCACACCTGGGCACATCTGGTTCTGGGGGCCAGCGGAGGGTCCGGCGAGGCCACCGCGGTTGTCCCCAGATCCCTGAGTGGCTCCCCGCTGTGCTTTTTGGTTTTGGGTGCTGCCACAAAACGAGGAATGTGTCGGGGTTACACCAAGTCGGGATGTTCCTCGCTCTGAGATCTTCGTAGATTTTCAAGCCCAATCAGCAAAAACAAAAAGGAGCAGAGCTGCTCAGGGGAGCAGCCAGCAGCCGCATCCCTCAGCCAAGGACACCCTGGAAGTGACAAGCTTTAGGGATGTAATAAATCAAGATGTTGATGTTGTGTGTTTGTGTTTACATTGCTAATTGGGCTAAACACCCAAGGTTTACACATCCCAGAGCTGAGCTGTCTCGGTTCTAACACCAAAAATCACACCTGCAGGTTCAAAAGGCCCCGGCCAGGTGAAGAGGCTGTCCCTGAGCAGGGGTAGAAGTTGGCTGGGGTGACAGAACTTGTGTGGGAATTATTAACCCATCCTAAGAGAGGGGCTGTGCTTGGAAAGTTACTGACTCTGAATGCTGTGCATAAATAATGGTGGAAAAGTCCCGTGGGGTGTGCAGGATTTGTGGGACACCTCCCATCACCCAGCCTTGGGCTCCTCTGGGATCAATAATCAACACCTCCCTGAAGTGTTTAATTATTGGTTTGTTGCACACCAGATAAGGGATCCAACTTTGGGGACAAACAGTGCAAATCTGCTCATTTGGGGTGTCAGGGACCCCCAGGTTACATCCCCCTGCCACACCAGCACAGCTCTCAACTCAGCAAGGACCTTTATTCACAGCACAGGTGAGTGGGAATGCAAACAGACAGCAGGTAACAGGCAGGGAGCGTGGCTGGCACAGCTCGGGTTATAAAGCCATAAAGACACTCTACAAACAAACAGAGCCAGGCTTTGATTTGGGGCTGGGTGAATACTGCAATGGGATTTGTTATAAATGCAGATTTTGGAGTTGGCTTTTCGCAAATATTGATACGAATGCTATACATGCAATGTAAGAAAGTTGTATTGTATTTTCTTTTATTTGTGGAATTTAAACGTGTAAAGAAGATACAAGGAAGAGAGGGTTGTACTTTGTAACCTCGAATCAGATAGAAGCCAAAAAGATCGCTGAACATTCCTAAGAGATAAAAAGAACGATGGAGCCTTTTTCAGAGTTTGCATCTTTATAGCTAAGAAGAATTTATGACACCCAAACACCAGAGACTGATAAGCAACAGTCAAGTCTTTTCAGAGTGGGATCTTTAAAAGATATTTACACCTGCCCAGACTACATGGAATTTTACAGATGAATTGTATATTTAGGGGAGTCTTAAAACTGAAGTGAATACTTAAATATGTATTAGCTTATTTAAATATGTAATATCAAGACTTTTAAATACCAAGGAATCTGAAATGTGGGGTGTCGGTTTCGCACCCTCAGCTGAGAAACCTTCTTTTTCTGTCTCCCAATTGTCTATTTTTATTCTATTTTATTTTTATTAAGCCTATAAATTAATATAAAAACATGAAACGTCGTTTTTCACAGGATTGGATTGGGGCTGACTGGACAGCGTTAGAGCTCCGTGGGTTCCAGTTTTGGGGAGCAGAGGGGAGCACTGGGATAGCGAGAGTGGGAATGGGAACAGCTGCTGAACCCAGGCAGGAAACTCCTCAACCCCCAAATTCTCCCAAAGCTGCCAGACACCCTGGCTGGTGAATGCTGTCCCTAACAACAAACAGCACAGCTTGCCCAGCTCTAACACTGCCCATCCAATGCAGAAAAGGGATTCCAGGGATGGTCGTTGTACCAGCTGAGACCTCACTGCTCAGTCTTCCTTCTCAGGGTGTCAGGGAGGATTCTCAGGGAATAAAAACACAAAGGCACGTTCTGGTTTCTAAGGTGCAAGAGTGCATCTGCTCGGACACTCCCAGCCCTCTGTTCAGTCAGTCTTGGCACTTTCATCTCCCAGAGAAGCCCTGCTCCCATTCCGGAGGTGAGAAGATGAAGGAAAGTCCTTTGTTCGTGGGGCAGGATCCTCCTGCTTTGTTTCACCAAAGGGAATTCACAGCTCATGGAAAGTCACCCTCTTTCCATGCAGGACTTTCAGGTTGAGCAGAGTGGGGCGTCTGTAATCCACCTTTGTTCTAACACCCCAAATTACAAGCTTTCACCAGCTGCTTTGGAAGCACCTGAGAAGAGAGATTGTAAGGAAAACAAACATCCATTACTCAGGGCTGTTGTCAAAAAAACCAAAATAACAGAGGCAACTGCTGACCTCAGAAACTGAGGGTAAAGTTTGTGCTGACACGTTTAAGCAAGGACAGTGAACATGGAAAGCAGTCTTCCTGTTGCAATTTTAAAACAATAAAGGTTAAAGTAATCAAAAAGCAGATTGAAAACTGGCAGAAGGGAAGTAATTCATTGCTCTTCATCTACAAAGCAGGAATGCCATGGAAAGCAGCAACAATGCCTTTCCTACAAATGCTCAACTCCAGGGTGGAGAAATCTCTTGCACATTTAAGAGGCTGTGATTGTTCAGGGATTGTTCAGCTGTCTCTGAAGGATCCTCAACAGCAAAGTGTGACTGTGGCCTCGGTTCTGACTGTGAATAGCAGGGAAATACCCAGGGAATCTGTCTTGGAGAGTCCCCAGGAGCACTGAGACATTAATTAGAGAAGGTTTGGACGGGTACCTGCATTGTGCACGCCAGCAAAGACCTTTAATCCTCCAATGGAACGGGTTCCTTTTCTTCCCCCATCTTCAGGCTCTCCTTTTCCTTACTGTTATAAAAGCAGGAGGGAAGAAAAAGAGGAAAAAAAAAAAAAAAAAAGCCCAAATCAGCGTCACACCGAGCAGCAGGACATCCTGAGTCACACCCAGCACAGCCAAGGTGAGGTGGGGAGTGTGGTGACCACAGCTCAGGGGCCAGGCTGCTCATCTGTCCTTCTCTGAGTGAGGAGCCACCGAGCAGGGCAAGGGCCAAACGAGGGCTCCAGAGCTGGGCCATGCTGGGGCTCTGTTCTGCCTGCACGCGGCCAATTATCACTAATTGTTCCGTGTTTTGCACTGTGGATGCTTGTTAAGTTAGATATGGTCACTAGGACAACGGAGCGTCTGCTTGGAGATGGCCAAGGTCTCTGGGTCGGACCACTAGGCCCCTAGAGACCACTCCCAAACTTGCTGTGATTTGTTAGTGTTTAGGTAATTTTGCTGAAATGTATTAGATAGAGATGTTTTATTGGCTTATAGACTATGTACCCACCCTCTGAACTGTCCTGTACAAAACCCCCCTGCAACTGCTGCCCAGGGTCTCTCTGAGGACTCTGGACAGAGGGCAGGGAACCCCGTAACCCCTGAATAAACCCTCTAAAACCTTAAGTGTCTGGAGAGACTCCTCTTTCAACACCACAGCCATTACAGCGTGAGTCTAGACTGTCTTCTGAGCCAAGGCCCACAAAACAGGTGTGTGGGAGCGTAACCGAGTAGTTGGGGTGACCCTGGTCGCCCACCAGGGTCAGAGTGAGAGTTACGCGACCCTACAGATGCTCCCTGCGGGGTCCAGGCCAGTAACTCAGAAAGGCCGTGGAGATAAACCCCAGGAGCCTCCCCCTCCCTGCCTGCCCTGCCCTGCCCTGCCCTCACCGCTCGGTGTCTGCCACCTCCAGCCTCCTGTCCCGCGCTCTCCTGCGCCGCTGCCGGCAGATGATCACGGCTATCACCACCACGATCATCAGGACAGAGGCAGAGCCGATGGCCACGGCCAGGAAATGGATCTCTGAGAAGTTCACTGCGTGGGGAGAGGCAGAGGAATGAGGCAGAGGGACACAGGGGGGGATAAAACCTTTCCTCAGGCTCCTCTCCTCCCCTCGTGCTTTCAACTCACAACCCCTTTCTCCCATCATTTTCCCCGATGTGGGTGAAGGCTGCTCTGGTTAAATCCACACAGGCTCTGAGGGGTTTCTTGGCCTCTCACCTTCCTGTTCTGAGGGTGTTTCTTGGCCTCTCAACCTTCTGTTCTGGGGGGTTTCTTGGCTTCTCACCTTTCTGTTCTGGAAGGGTTTCTTGACCTCTCCCCTTTCTGCTCTGAGGGGTCTCTTGGCCTCTCACCTTTCTGCTCTGGGGGGTTTCTTGGCCCCTCACCTTTCTGTTCTGGGGGGGTTCCTTGGCCTCTCACCTTTCTGTTCTGGAGGGGTTTCTTGGCCTCTCACCTTTCTATTTTGGGGGATTTCTTGGCCTCTCACCTTTCTGCTCTGGGGGGTTTCTTGGCCTCTCACCTTTCTGTTCTGGAAGGGTTTCTTGGCTTCTCACCTTTCTGTTTGGGGGATTTCTTGGCCTCTCACCTTTCTGCTCTGGAAGGGTTTCTTGGCTTCTCACCTTTCTCTTTTGGGGGGTTGTTGGAGCCACGTTTCTTACAGGGGGTTTCTTGACCTCTCCCCTTTCTATTTTGGGGGGTTTCTTGGCCCCTCACCTTTCTGTTCTGGAAGGGTTTCTTGACCTCTCCCCTTTCTGCTCTGGGGGGTTTCTTGGCCTCTCCCCTTTCTATTTTGGGGGGTTTCTGGGCCTCTCACCTTTCTGCACCACCCGCAGCCGCACCTCCCCGATGGTGCCGTAGACATCTGGCCAGTTGGTCACCTGGCAGGTGAAGGTGCCGTTGTCGCTGGGCTGCAGGTTCCAGATGACGATGGAGACGTCGTTGCGCTCGATGTTCCCGTCCCAGGTGACTCGCTCCTTGAACCTCCCCGAGGGGGGCTTGTAGGGGTCCTTCAGGTAGTAAAACACCTACAAAAAAAATCACAGCAACGTCGAGTGGCCTGTGTTATAAATGCAGATTTTCAAGTTGGCTTTTGGCAAATATTGACATGAATGCTGTACACGTAATGTAAGAAAGTTGGATTGTATTTCTTCTTATTTGTGGCATTTAAAGATGTAATGAAGGTATAAAGAAGAGGAGTTGTATTTTTTTTTAACCTGTCAGCTAGATAGAAAACAGAAGAGAAGCCTGGTATTTCTGTGACTGATGAGGAGCAATTAATCTTTATGGCCAGGAAGGATTTGTCACATCTACTTCAACACCCAGACGCCAAAAACTGATAAGGAATGGTCAAGTCTTTCAGAGTTTGAATCTTCAAGAGACAAACATTTAATTTATAACACCTACCCAGACTGTGGAATTTCAAAGATTAATTGTATACTTAGGGGGGGTCTTCAAACCAAGATGAATATTTAAAATATGTATTAGCTTATTTAAATATGTAATACCAAGGCTTTTAAATACCAAGAAATCTGGGATGTGGGTGTGTCGGTTTTGCACCCTCAGCTGAGTAGCTGTCTTTTCCTGTCTCCTAATTGTCTGTTTTTAATTCTATATTTTTAATTTTTATCGAACTTATAAATTAATATAAAAAAAAGTGAAACGTCGTTTTTTCACAGCCTGGCTTGGAAGGGAGCTGGGAGATTCCTGAACTCTTGTCAGGTGTCGGCTGTGGTGGCAGCAGGTCCAGCCACAAATATTCAAACCCTGATCACCCAAAACTCAACTGGAGAGCGTTTTTTAGGCAGGGCCTATAAACAGAGCTGGGATTAATCACTGCAAGTGACGAAAGCCCACATGTCCTTGTGGGTTCGGGTGTGTCCGTCCCCACTCACCCTGGGTGCTGGGGCAGGGGGGAGCCCCTGGGAAGGAGCACCGAGGTCTCACTCACCGGCTCATGGGAGCTCAGGTCCTCGGGCTGGAAGTTCCAGCTGACTGACAGCTGCTGGCTGACGGGGCTGCTGCTGGAGAAGGTGCATTTCAGCCGCTGGTTGGTCCCGTTGACGGCCACCACCTCCTTGTCGGTGTAAACTTCCACGGCTGCCGCCAGCCACAGCGCTGCGGGGCAAACACAGGGGGCAGAGGGGGGAAATCGCTGTCTGTGGTGAGCTGATCACCGCTCCTTAGCGGCTTTCGCTCCCTGGAAACCTCATCTGCTCTGGCAAGGGATAACCTGAGTGTCTCAGCACATTTCAAGGGGGGTGGTCCTGCAGATTTATCCAGAGAAACCCTTTCAAACTGCTCTGAAACCCAGCCCAAAACCTCGATTTTCCACGCTAGAACCTGCCTTTATAGACCTTCTGCCCAGCCCCACGCACACCACGGTGGAATTGCTCTTACTGACCCATCCAAAGCCAGTTTTGGAGGCTTTTATAGCTGCAGGTAAATTCAGTCAGGCTGAAGAATTCTAGAGGAAACCCTCGAGGTAAATGCGGATTTGTTTTTTCCAAGAAACATCCCCACAGCCTCCACGGCTGCTGCTTTAAAAATAAGCGAGCATCGCTCACTCGGTGCTCCCCTGGGAGAGGGAGAGCAAGGAAAAGAGAGGAGGAAAATGAAAAAATAAGAAAAATTAATGGTTTGCGGGTGAAGGAAATAGAAAATACCAACATCCTGTCACGTTAGGAAGTTAATTCTTCCCACCATGACCCAAGCCAAAAAAAAAAAAAAAAAAAAAAGGAAGTTTGTCTAGGGTTGTAAAATACAACTTCAAAATGAAGATGCATTTGGAAGCAATCTATGACTAAACACTTCCGTGCAAATAATTCCTTATCTCCAACGAATGCCAAAACCCTGACGGTATTCACACGTGAAAAACCTCATCGGCAGAGAGCACGTTGCTCACACACGGAGCCGGTGCCAAATCTTTGCATTTTAAGCTCCCTGAAGAGAATTAAGGGAGAAATCAGAGCAAAACACTTTCTTCCAAGGCAGATTACATCCGTGTGCTGATGCGTTATTATTAAAATCCAGGGGTTTTGATACAAACCACGGAAAATTCAAGTGAGTTTCGTGTCAGTCTGGAACCTCTGCTGTGCAAAGGATCTGAGGCCGGGGCTCCCGGACAATCCCCGACTGTTTAGGAACAAAGGTGGCAAAAAGAAAAAAAAAGAAAGAAAAGGCCGAGAGTAAAGTTCAGATTCCTGGCAGGGGAGCAAAAGGCGTTGAAAGCCGAGCTGAGGAGGAGATCAGTGGAGGAGATCGGCGTTCTTCCTCCCGAGCGCGCCCAAACCTGCTGGGGAAGAAACTCAAACCACTCCAGCGAACCCCGCGCAGAAAGAACCGCAGCCAGGACGGGGGGAAAGCCTCTGCCTTGGGGTGATTGAAGGGATCAGAGGGGGGAAGCGAGGGCGGCAGCCGGGACCGGGTTCCTTACCTGGGAGCTGCGCCCCGAGGACGAGCGCGGCGCCCAGCCAGGTGCGGCCGCGCATCGGGGACGCCAACCCGGGGCTGCAAAGACAAATCCTCCGTGAGCCGGTGAAAAAGATGAGTTTCTCAAAGTCTTCCCGGCACAGCGGGGTGGGTTCCTCTCCCCCAGCTCGGCCTGAGAAGGAAGGTGAGCGCTGCGCCTGGCCGAGGTGCGCCCAGCCCCGCTCACGTCTGCCCTAAGTCAGCGAGATTCCCAAGGTGAGATTAATTTCTTCTCCCTCCCATATTCCCCTGCTCTTTTGTGTTGCAATCATTCCTCCTCCCAGCCGCCACCCGAAACCACTCCCCTCTTGTGGGAGGTGAAGGAACATTTGCCCGGAGGTGTTCAGAGGTGGCTCGAAGGAATGAGGGCCATTTGTTCGGCAGGAAAAGCTGCGAACAATCCTAAAAAAAAGAGCCGCCCAAAACTGCAGTGCGGGCCCTCATCCAGAGATGGAAACGTCCCACCAAACACAGATACCTGCCCTAAAATGATTTGAACGTTCCTTGGCTGCAGCCAAGGTTTGGGAGCCTGGTGCTTGGGAAGTTCTTGGAAAAATCGGGTGGGAAATGGGTCCGGGCACAGCTGGGGAAACGCCGCGGTGCTCCACAAGGGACAAATTCCGCGGGACACAAAATATTTTGCAGGGGGTAGGTGGCAGTGGGTGTGAAACCGAGCTGAGCCCGTGTGCTGGCAGAACGAGGATGTTCGCATTCGGGGGCCGTGGGTCTCTGGCCGTGGCGGTGCTGATGTCTGGGTCACCGTCCTGCCCCAAGACTCATCCCGGGTCACCGGTTTCAGCCTCGCTGGTGCCGATTTTCTTTGCAGGGGTGCAAGGGGAGGGTGCCCGAGCCTCTGGGTGTTTGAGGGGGGCTCACTTCAGCGATTTGGGGATGGGAAAACAGCGCTGAGGCTGTCAGCTCTCTGGATTGCCCCCAGAGCAGAGCAGGGAATGCTGTATGTGCTAAAACATCCTTGCTAACAGCTCCGGGACACCAAGGATCTCCACTTTCCCGGGGATGATTTGATCCCTGTTAGCCCCTCATTACCTCATCTGCCCAGATCTCCACGCAGTCACTATTCCAACACATCACCTCCTTTTGTTTCCTTGCCACCGGAAATATTTGTCACTCCGGGGCTTTGTTCAGGTTGTGCTTGAAGTTTTGCAGCCGATTTGCTGCCACTCCCTCATCCTGTTTCTGCGCAGGGCTGGGAGCAGCCCCTGTTCCCACCTTTGCCTGCAGATTTTGCTGATCTTTACCTTCTTTCAAAACATGCGGACCCCAACTTTTAAGAGAAGACCGCGTCCCTGGCACACACCTCAGCTCTCCGGTGCTCCACTTGGAAACACAAATAAGGAAAATAAAGCGGCCAAAGAGAGCCCCCCGACCAGGGAAATGGGGCACAGCAGCGTTCCCTCCCCGTCCGTGCCGCATCCCTGCGGGCAGCAGAGCCTGAGGTGCCCCTGATCCGGCGGGGTCCTTGCGCTCCCCAAGCCCCGGCTGGGAGGGACCGTGCCCGGAGTGCGGCGCTGGCCGCGCCAGGAGCCCCCTCTAGCGGGGCCAGGGCAGCGGAAAACCTCCCAAAACCGCTGCTGGGATAACTCCGGAGGGGCTGAGCGCAGGGGATGCGCAGGGAGCGGCGGGCTCAGCTCTGTGCCCGCGCACCACCGGCTGATGAGCTTTGGGTGCTGCTTCTGGTTCCCTCGTTCCGACCTGCCGGCCCCTGAGAGGGACCTGAGGAGGATGGGGAGGGTCTCTCTGCCAGCAGCTGTAGAACAGAGCCAGGGGGAATGGGTCCGAAGTGCCAGAGAGCAGGGATGGATGGGATAAAGGGATTGTTCCCCGGGAGGGTGGGCAGGGCCTGGCACAGGGTGCCCAGAGCAGCTGTGGCTGCCCCTGGATCCCTGGCAGTGCCCAAGGCCAGGCTGGATGGAGCTTAGAGCAGCCTGGGACAGTGGGAGGTGTCCCTGCCATGGCAGGGGTGGCACTGAGGGGGCTTCATGGTCCCTTCCCACCCAAACCATCCTGGGATTCCATGTGCAGTCATTTGCCGCAGTCGGGACTTCTCAAACCCTCACTTTGAGGAGCTGTTGGGAAGCTCCTGATGGCAAATCTGATTCCATCCCGTTTCTCTCTCCTGCTGCTCCAGGAGCTGTCCCGAGCCCCGCAGAGCCGGTGCAGGGCAGAGCAGCCACCCCTCGCTGGCAGTGACGTCCCATGAAGACATTTTGAGCCTCCACACTTCCTGGCCCGGCCTTATTTCAACGTGCCTGGGTCTGCCTTGGCTGCTCTGGAAAGAGTGAGTCCCCCAGCCCTGCTCGGGGTCGGTAGCGATTCTGGGAAAAACAACCCCGGGCCTCTTTCTAGAAAAGCCACCGCGGTTTTTTTCCTGCCAGTCTGATGTGGTGGAGAGGAGCAGCAGGAGGAGGAACGCGAGGATGAGGCTGGAGCGGTGCCTGCCCCTCCTGGGGCTGCTGCTGTGTGCAGGTGAGTCCCCAAACTCCAGGCAGCTGGGTGAGCTGTGAGGTTCCACGCTCTTAATCTTGGGTTTATCCTTCATCCCCGCGCTTTTCTCACAGCGTCCTGGTGATCCCGGCTCGGCAATCCCAGGGATGTCGGGGGTGCGGTGGCAGCTCCCAGCTGAGCAGCTGGGATGCCCCGCAGGTTCAGGACGAGGGGCAGAGCACCTGCAAAGGCTCTAAAGAAGCGGCAATGAGGGGAGATAAGCGTGCGAGGTCACCCATTAAAGAGTTTTTACAAGACTGCAACCGCCCTGCCCAAGTGCTGCTTTTGGAGGATGGGAAACGGGTTTATCAATGGCCTGGTCTTTTTTTTTTTTTTTTTTTTTTTTTTTTTTTTTTTTTTTTCAGATTTAAATTTGTCTATGTAAAATAAAATAAAAAAAAAGCATCAGGTCACCTCCTCCCCAGCCAAGCCCGCCGTCTGTGGAATTCGAATCTGCCATCGCTTATTTACGTTACTTCTTGCAAAAAAAGACAAATGTCTTTAAAGGGGATCACAAATCCCATTCGCGCCTCCTAAAAACTCTTTCTTTGATATTCCAGCTCCTCAGCCTGCCGTGGAGCGAGTTGTTCCCTACAAGGCAGAGAACACCACGCAGATAAACTGTTTTACAGCCTTAAATCACCGTCAGGGCCCCACTCCCCAGCGAGCTGTCTTGCAGAGGACAGAGGTTCTGAGCAGGATTTCCCAGCAGTGTTTGCTCCATGATAATTAAGCAGAATTTCAGGGTTTGCATCTTGCAATAATAACCCTTTTTATTTTTTTTCCCCCCCTGAGCTGGGTTGGAAAATGATTCAAGTTTCCATTCTGTGTTAAAAATGGCTCCCAAGTTCAGAACAACATCCTGTCTCAGCAGCAGAATGTTTCTGGTGCCTTCAGCACGAATGTGGGACTGTAAACATCTCTTTCAAGCTGCTGAGATCAGAAAGGAGGTCCTGGCAGTAGCAAAGCTTTGTAATACCTGAAGCTCAATTATTTAACATTTCTTATTCTTTTTTTTTTTTTTTTTGCAGTTGGCACCACAGCTCAGCAGGGTAAGTGTATTTTACTGCCATCCTTAACTATTTGTCATGCTAAAACCCCCAAATATGCCTCAAAAGTGAGGGCTGAGACTCAAATAGATTTGAATTTTCTAAATATTGCAGGATAGGAAAAATCCACTGCTCATTAATTGACAGTCATCATACTGATTGGGGAAATTGCTCCCTAATTATTACCAATGCTGGGCAATTCCAGCAGCACCGAGCAGTGAGGCAATAATGAGATGGTTTTTTAACACTCCTTTTTTTGTTCTGTTTTGCAGATGAAGAGCTGGAGGGTAAGTGAATTTTACAGAGCAAAATATTAGTATCTTTAATGCTAATCTTCAATACTAATCCTTAATACTAATCCTTAATACTAATCTTTAATACTAATCTTTAGTACTAATCTTTAATACTAATATTTAATACAAATATTTAAATATCTTTAGTACTTAGCGGGATATAAAGACTGCAGCTGACTAAAAACCAGGTAGAAATACTTGAGTTTTGCCCTTGGTTTCCTTTCCCATGGCTGTGCCTTCCCAAGGGGAGTTCCTGGTGGAGATTTCTGGCACCACGGTGACAATCACGTGTCCCATTGAGGACGAGGGCATCCAGTGGGCCTGGTCTGGGAGGACAGAGGACACCAAGGAGAGGAAGCTGATTATCAGGGAGCACGACAGCACTCCTGCCAACCTGAGCTGCTCCTTGGGTAAAAAGAGGCATCAGCTGTACCTGAATGCCAGAGGTGAGTGCAGACCCCTCACCCTGCACGCTCCAGCAGCAGGTTTGGGGAGCTGACACTTGGGTTTTGGTGAATGTGGTGCTGCCATCCCCGCTCTGTGTGGGCACTGAGAGTCCCAGAGCCCATTTCTGGCAGAAGGAATCCCTGTTTTCTCTCAGTTTGCCCCTCCCCAGCTGCCTGCAGCCCTGTGCCAGCCCTCTGGTGAGCCAGCCTGGGCTCTGAGCACCCCTCATCCCCTGCAGTGTGTGCCAACTGCGAGGAGCTGGACGCCCTGACCGTGGCTGGGATCATCTCTGCAGACCTGCTCATCACCCTGGGGGTGCTGATCCTGGTCTATTACTGCAGCAAGGGCAGGAGGGGACGGGCCAGCGCCGCTGGGGACAGTCGGCCACGAGGTGAGAGCTACTCCAGACACCCCCTGAGCCCCTAGTGAAACCCTCATCCCCGCTTCCAGAGAATGCTCCTGCTTCCCACGGGTGCTCCCCGGGCAGGGATGGGGGTGGCTGCAGTGCCAAAGCTCCCTGCACACAGGAACCCATGCCCCAGGCAGCAGCTGCCTCTCCAAGAGCTCAGGATAAATCCATGGCAGCTGGTCCATGGTGTGCCTGGCCCTGGGAGCAGCCTGGAGGTGCCTGGTGACGGGAATCCCCAAGGATTCCCCCTCTCTGTGCCTCTGTTTCAGGTCAGAAGATGCAGCGTCCTCCCCCTGTCCCAAACCCGGACTACGAGGTGAGGACAGCCCCTGAGCTTCCCATCCCTGCGGGCTGGGGAGGGAGAGGCAGGGCTGGGGCTGACAGCCAGGGCATTTTTACCCTTGAGGAAACAGCCAGGCAAGCTCAGAGCTTTCCTGGCAGTGGAGGAAAAAAGGTGCTGAGGGTGCAGCCCCTGCTCCCGGTGCTGCCACGGGGGTTTATCTGTGAGCAGAGCTGCAGCTCCCCGGGCACTGGCCCTGCTCTGGGGTGTTTTTCTCCCCGTGGTGTGTGGGCTGAGGTGGGGATTGCTGAGGAGAGCTCTGTGGGGATTGCTGAGGAGAGCTCTCCGTGTCCCCACAGCCCATCCGCAAAGGCCAGCGCGAGGTGTACGCCGGCCTGGGCGCCAGGGCCTTCTGAGACCCCCGGGGATGACAGCCTGGAACCAGCAGCACTGGGGCCCAACGCTTCTGCCCACCTTGTTCCCAAGCTCTCTGCAGCTCTGCTGAGGTTCTGGCGTTTTGGGATAAGCCAGGTGGCCCACAGGACAGGGACAGGCCGTCCCAGCCCGGGCTGTGCTTGTGTTTGCCATCAGGGAACAGGAACGAGCACACTGGCAAGAGATTTCCTCCTCATTAAAGGACTGCAGCCTCACTGCTGGCTCCTGGGCTCCTTTTCCCCTCACACTTCTCTCTGCCCCTGTTGGTTTTATTTTAATTTCTCCAGTTTAATTTCTGCCCTGAGCGCCTCCACTTGCCTCTGGTGGTTCCCTGGGCTGAGAGAGGATCCTTCAGGGAGGGCAGTGAGAGTCCCAGAGCCCATCTCTGGCAGAAGGAATCCCCTCCTCAGCACAATTTGCCTCTGAGCTCGTGCTGCTCTCACCTTCACAGCCTGACCTCCACCTGCAGCCAAAGCAGCAGAGGCAGGCAGTAAAAAATCCCCCAAAAGGGCCCAGCAGCCATGGCAGAGCCTGAGAAGGGCCCGTGGGTGGTTTTGGTGCTGTCTCAGGCTGAGCCAGCCCCGTTTCAGCTGGAGGCCTGGCTGAGCAGAGGAAGCAGCAGCAGAGCAGGGGCTGGGGGTGGTTCAGCTGCAGCAGGGGAGCAGCCCCAGCAGCCCAGGATGCGGTTTGGAGGCACAGCTGGGCTCGTTTGCCACAACAGCCCCCACACCCCGGCAGGGAGATGGTGAGATACGCTCAGCACCAACCTCCAGCAGCTCCAAAACCACTCAGGGCCACCTTCTCACCCTCTGCAAGCCAGGGCCGCCTGCTCAGCCCACCAGCTTGGACTGCTCTGGGTGTACAGAGCACAAATTTTGCTTCAAAAAACCCTAAATTTGGCTACATCCCAGTGCTTCTACCACCATTTTTGGGGTACGTCAGTGTACAAGTTTCCCCCAGTGTTTGCCCCAGCCAGTGCTATCCCACACATTCTTTGTCTCAGCAGGATCAGCACCCACCCAGTGGCTCTGCCCCTGTGCTTACCTGCACCAGGGGGATATTTCTTTGTCCTTCCAAGGCTGAGGTGATGCTGGCTGGCCCTGTCTGGTGTCTGTGTCCCGTTTTGGGGACTCAGACCACACCAGCTGTTTCTGCATGGGGCTGGGGAGTGGAGACCAGTGACCAAATCCCATCCTGTGTGCACCTCCCCAGTGCCCAAATCCCATCCTGTGTGCACCTTCCCAGTGCCCAAATCCCATCCTGTGTGCACCAGATCCCACCCCGTGTGTGCCCTCCCCAGGACCTGGACACAACAGGCGGAGCAGGGAGGCTGTGGGACAGGCTCATCTTTAATGGCAGGAACACAGAGACCATGGAACGAGCACAGGGCTACCAGTAGCCCATCCTGGAGGGCCCTCCAAGCCAAACCAGCACGCTGCTGAAGGCAGGCTCAGGGTCTCAGAGCCTCCCCACTTCACTTGCGGGCACGGGCGGGAGCCAGCCGGCTGTACTGCTCATCCTCCCGCTCTCCCAGGGGCTGGCAGGGGGAAAAACAGGGGGCATGAGCCAAAACTGTACGTGCCCAGCCCTGGGAGGGTGGGCTGGATCAGCTTTTGGCAAGGTTCTCTCCACACTGGGGTGCTGGGGGTGTCCCCACACACACAGAGGGTGCTGAAGGTGCCCACACACACACAGGGGTGCTGAGGGTGTCCCCACACACACACAGGGGTGCTGAAGGTGCCCACACACACACAGGGGTGCTGAGGGTGTCCCCAAACACACACAGGGGTGGCTGAGGGTGTCCCCACACACACAGAGGGGTGCTGAAGGTGCCCACACACACACAGGGGTGCTGAGGGTGTCCCCACACACACACAGGGGTGCTGAAGGTACCCATACACACACAGGGGTGCTGAGGGTGTCCCCAAACACACAGGGGTGCTGAGGGTGTCCCTACACACACACAGAGGGGTGCTGAGGGTGTCCCCACACACACACAGGGGTGCTGAGGGTGTCCCCACACACACACACACAGGGGTGCTGAATGTGCCCACACACACACAGAGGGTGCTGAGGGTGTCCCCACACACACACAGAGGGGTGCTGAGGGTGTCCCCACACACACACAGGGGTGCTGAGGGTGTCCCCACACACACACACACAGGGGTGCCCCCACACTCACCTGGTAGAGCTCATTGGAAATCAGGTTCTGCCTGTCAGAAGCTGAAGGAAGAAAAGTAAAGCTCAGTGACCAGCCATGGGCAATGTGGGGAACATTCACAAGCAAACCCAAGGGCTGGCTGCGGCCCCTGAGTGCCACACACAGCCCCCAGAGGTGCCAGGCACAGCCCTCGGGTCTCTCCTGTCGCTCACCTCGTGAGGTGTGTCCCCTGTCGTGGCCAGTGATGCAGTACACGGCCACCGCCAGGAACAGCGTGGCCACCACGTCCGCCACCACGATGCCCGAGATGGTGGGAGCGTCCACCTCGATGCAGTTCTGGCACACTGGGAGCACAAAAAGGACACGGACACTGAGGGCAGAGTGCTCAGCCAGCTCTGCCAGGCCAGCTGGGTTTGCAGTGTGAGCCAGAGCAGCAGGTCACAGCACTAATTAAGGCTGCAGAGCTGCCACAGTGACACCACACGCAGAGGAACCTGCAGCAAACCTCTCAACCCGCGGTGGAGACCCTCCCAGATGGGGGGGAAACTCCCTCAAGGCTTGGCCTGGGTGAAAGCTCCGAGCAGCCCTGGCTCTGGAGAGGCAGGTGTGCAACACTCACTGCGGTAGTGCACCTGCAGGCTTCTCCTCTGCTCTCCTGTTTCACACACGTACAGGCCCCTGGGGTCGTCGTACACCCCGCTCAGGTCCAGCTGTGCCTCGTGCCCGACAGCGTTCCCATCCTTCCACCACGTGAGGTTTTTGCTGCCCTGGCTTCGCACGCATTCCAGGAACACCTTCCCACTGAATTCCTTCACGTAGATCTGCCCTGTGAAAGGAGAGGAGAGCAGAGAGATTCAGCTCTGAGTTGTCCACGCCAGAGCAGAGCTGGGAGCTCCCTCACGGGGATGAAGCATCACAAAAAAATCTCCGGGCAAAGCAGGCTCCCCCATCCTTGTCGCACTGATTCCTTTTCCCCCCATCGACATTCCAAACTTTCCCCGGTGGAAAATCTCACCAAGCCTCGGGGGAGCTTCCCAGCACGTCCAGGCGAGTGTCCGGCCGCTGACCCCAGCCCTGCGGACTCACCTCGGACCCCCCAGCTGGCCACGGCCAGGCTGGCCAGCAGCGCCCAGGCACTCAGCACCTTCCCCCTGGTCATGGCCCGGCGGTGGTGGCACTGTCCCCGCTCCGGGACGTGCGGAGAGCTGCTGCTCTCACCACAAGGCACCACCCGCCCGGGGCTGCGTCAGGTACCGGATGCCGGGGGCTGCTGCTCCCTCCCCCGGCAGCCGGGGATGGAGGGGGGAGCCTGCCCGTGACCAAACCTCATCCTGTGTGGGAGCCTGCCTCCTCACCCCGGAGCAGCCTGACACCCGTGTGAGGGCAGGGAGCAATCGGGGGGCTGAGGCTCGGGTCCTCCAGCAGCCGGGGACCCTCTGCAGCCAAGGGCTTCCAGCAGCCACGGACCCCCGGGAGTGGAGGACCACCCAGTCCCTGCACTGCCACAGAGCCCAGCGGCATCCACAGGACCTCCAGCATCCAGGGAGCCTCCCCCCGGCATCCAGGGAGTCCCCGCGGCATCCAGGGAGCACCCCCGGCATCCAGGGAGCCGCCCCGGCATCCAGGGAGCCCTGCAGCAGCTGGGGAGCCCCCAGGATCTCCATGTCCCTCCCCCGTCGCTGTCCCCCTCCAGTCGGAGCTCGCCAATGTCCACTGGAGTCCCACGCAGTCCCAGAACCCCGGTATCCACTGGTGTGTCCCCCCAGCATCCACGGAACCCCGCAGAAGCCACTGAGCCTCCCTCCGTGTCCCTGTCCCCCTGCAGCCACGGACCCCTGACACCTCCTGGTGCCCCCCCAGCCACGAAACCCTGCAGAGCTGGGGAGTATCCAGAATTTCCACGTCCCCCTGCAGTCACTGCTCCCCCATAGCCACGGACCGCGGCATCCACTGCTGTCCCCTGCTAGCCAGAGACCTTCAGCATCCACTGGTGTCCTGCATCCACAGGTGGCATCCACAGAACCCTGCAGCAGCCGCACAGCCCCCCGGCATTTCCGTGTCCCCAGAACCGCGGTCCCCGAGCCCCCCCGGCATCTCCGTGTCCCCAGAACCACTGTCCCTGAACCTCCCCCAGGCATCTCCGTGTCCCCAGAACCGCGGTCCCCGTTCCCCCTGGCATCTCCGTGTCCCCAGAGCCGCTGTCCCTGAACCTCCCCGGCATCTCCGTGTCCCCAGAGCCGCGGTCCCCGAGCCCCCCCGGCATCTCCGTGTCCCCAGAACCGCGGTCCCCGTTCCCCCCCGGTTCCGGGTGTCCCCGCGCGGTCTCGAACCCGGGGCTCCGGATCGAGCTCCGCGCCGCGGTCCCGTGTCCCTCGCGGCCGCCGTAGGGCGCGCAGCCATGGCGGCGCGGGCGGGCTCGCTGGTGGCGGCCGTGCTGGCGCACTCGGGCCGGCTGGACAAGGAGCACCTGGGAGCCCGCGTCGGGCGCCTCTCCCGCCGCGTCGAGGAGCTCAAGGCAAGGGACGGGAGCGGCGGGGAGACGGGGAACGGAGGGGGCGCGGGGGGAGACGCGGGGCCGGCACTGCGGCGGAGCCGGTCAGGACTGGGTGTCCAACCCTGAGTCAGCCCGGGATCCAGCCCTGGGTCAGCTCGGGATCCAGCCCTGGGTCAGCCCGGGATCCAGCCCTGGGTCAGCTCGGGATCCAGCCCTGGGTCAGCTCGGGTGTCCAGCCCTGGGTCAGCTCGGGATCCAGCCCTGGGTCAGCTCGGGATCCAGCCCTGGGTCAGCCCGGGATCCAGCCCTGGGTCAGTTCGGGATCCAGCCCTGAGTCAGTTCGGGATCCAGCCCTGGTCAGCTCGGGATCCAGCCCTGGTCAGTTCGGGATCCAGCCCTGGGTCAGCTCGGGATCCAGCCCTGGGTCAGCCCGGGATCCAGCCCTGGGTCAGCTCGGGGTGTCCAGCCCTGGGTCAGCTCGGGATCCAGCCCTGGGTCAGCTCGGGATCCAGACGTGGGTTGGAGCGGTGTCCAGCCCTGGTTTGGAGCGGGTGTCCAGCCCTGGGTCAGCTCGGGGTGTCCAGCCCTGGGTCAGCTCGGGATCCAGCCCTGGGTCAGCTCGGGTGTCCAGCCCTTGTTTGGAGCGGTGTCCAGCCCTGGGTCAGCTGGATCAGGGTGCCCAGCCTTGGGTCAGCCTCTCATGTGCAGTCCGGGGTCTGTCCCGGAGTGCCCAGCCCTGGTCAGGTCTGGGATGCTGCTCTGGGATGTCCAGCCCTGCCCCGTCCCGGGCTGCCCCGGCCCTGCCGGGCTCTCTAACCCCGTCCCGGCTGTCCTGTCCCTCTGTCCCCGAGGTGACGCTGTCCCGCTGCTCGCTGCCCTCAGGGGGAGGTGTGCACCATGATCAACAAGAAGTACAGCGAGTTCCTGCCCAGCATGCAGAGCGCAGAGGAGCTGGTGGCGCAGGTGGAGGGGCTGGCCAACAACATCGACCTGCTCAAGGCGGGCATCGAGAACGAGGTGACTCTGGGGGGACATCCTGCTCTGTTTCATCCCAAATCCATCCCATCATGGGGTGTTTGCTCAGAGCCCCAAACCTGCCAGAGCTCAGGGAGTGTCTGGACAGCGCTTTCGTGGTGGGGTTTTGTGGTTTGTGGCAGGACTCGGTGATCCTGTGGGTCCCTTCCAGCTCAGGACGTGCTGGGATTCTGTGACTAAGATCCCTGGGTGAGCCCAGCCCTGAGGAATGCCTCGAGGTGGCACCAGGGTGTACATCGCCAGCTGTCATTAAGGGGTTGTCACTCCTGTGTGGGTGCAGAAGTGTGTCACAGTGTCCTTCAGAGAAAGGACCAGCCTTGGCTGTGCCAGCAGGTGTGACACAGGAATAGAAACGATGGAGTTTCTTTTCCTCCTCACCAAATAATTCTCTGAACAGAAATAAATGATAAATGAAATTTCAGAGGAAGGTGTGTGTGTGCTAACAAGGCTGTGGCTGAGCTGAGAGCTGTTGTTGTTGCAGGTCCAGCGAGATCTGAACGTGGCTGTGGCCGAGTTCACGGAGCTGAAGCAGCAGCTGGAGAGGGACACGCTGGTCCTGAGCGTCCTGAAAAAGCTGCAGGAGGTGAGGAGGGGGAGCAGTGTTGGGAAAGATGAAGCAGCAAACTCTTGCAGAAATGGTTTATTAACAAAAAATTCTAAAAGTATAAAATCCACAAGAAAGATAGAATTGAAAGCAAAGTTTGAACTGTGGAATGTTGAGCAGGAAGACAGTGATTGAATTAACTCAGTCAATAGCCAAGGCTCCTGATTAAGCAATTCCCCTCCCCAAACAGAAGAGGTTTGGACTTCTCAGGTATCAGGGAAAAGGTGGTTCCTCAAGTTTTTAGTATGTAGATTAGCATGGTAATGCAATAGTCCCTATAGGCTGTATGTAAATGTTGTTGGTTTTTGTATCTTCAGGTGATTGGTTAATGCTCATTAGAATATTCATGATAGAAAGGGTTAAAATGGAATGTAACAGGTAATTCAGCCCCTTTTTGCTCTTCTTCCCCTTTTTTTTCCCCTTTTGCCCTCTTTCCCCCTTTTGCGCTTTCTTCCTCCTTTTGCCCCTTCTTCCCCCTTTTTGCCTTGTGCTCTTTGCTTGGTTGGATCCTTGTCCCTTTAGACCTTTCCTGCTGCTGTTCCCTAGTCAGGCTGTCCCCCACGACTAATAAAACCACGTGTTTCTTTGGACTTAAACAACCGCGACCCATAATTTCTTCAGAGCAGAGCAACCCTGGGGCGTTGCTCTGGGCTCTGGTTTGGATCTGTAGCTTACAAGTGAGGGGGAGTGCCTGCAGTGCCCCAGCAGAGCTGCAGTGACACCGGCCCACGTTTGTCCTTTGCAGTTTGACACCACCATCAAAGAGTGCAACTCTGCCCTGCTGGAGAGGCAGTACGTGGCAGCAGCTCAGCAGCTGGAGAAGGTACTGAGAGCCCTGAGAGGGGTGGTGGATGCACTGAGGGGTTCCAGAGGGTGCTTTTCCCTGGCCAGGGCAGCCCTGACCCCAGCTGTGCTCGCTGTCCCCCGCCAGGCACGGAGCAGCCTCAGGAGCCTGGAGTCCCGCAGGGGCTTTGAGCTGAAGATCCTGAAGGCCCTGGGCACAGAGCTGACGGTGCAGACACAGAACATCATCTACCACCTCGGGGAGGAGTGGCAGAAGCTCATTGTCTGGAAGCTTCCCCCTTCCAAAGGTGCTCACAGGGGTTTTTTTTTTCACTCTCTCTGCCCCACTGAAGTGCCTGTTTTCACCCGCAGGGTGGGACAGGCAGTAAAACCGTTGGGCTGAGGGGGTTGAACGAGCTCTTGCTGTGGGCAGGGGTGGATCTTGGCTTCTGCTGTGGCACTGACAGCCCTGGGTGTGCTTTGGTGCAGGAAGCAGCAGCCTGGAGGCCGTGGTGCTGTCGGAGCTGCACTTGCACACGGTGCCACCCCAGGACGAGGACGCTGCTGTCCCACCCGTGGCTGCTGTGCTGCAGGCCTTGGCTGTCCTGGGAGAGCTGCACTCCAAGCTCAAAGATTTTGGTAAGACAGACCCCCAGGGACAGCCCCAGTAGCTCAGGCTTGTTTTAACAGGGGTGGTGAGAGCCACTTCACTCCAGCAGGACACTGGGAAACTTCTAATTAAGGGTTATTCCTTCCACTCCCTGCAGTCTCTAAATTGAGAATAGTCAGGGCTGGACCTCGCTGGAGCAGTCTGCTGTTGGAAAACCTCTGTTTTTCCCTTTGCTCAGGCCAGTTGTTGCTGCAGTACGTCCTGAAGCCGCTGATCTCACACCCATCTCTGCAGCCAGTCCCAGAGGAACAGCCAGATGTGTTCATCCTGAGGTTCAGGTGCCAGGAGCTTGCCTTGGATGAGTCCTCTCCCATGGAGGTGTTTGAGAAGATCAGGCTGGTTTTTGAAGTTCTGCACAAACACCTGCTAAGTAGGTAGTTCCTCTCTTTTGGAATTAGTTATGATCAGTACCTTGGTCATTTAATGAGGTTTTTCTAGATTGTTCATCATCATTGTGTGCAAGGAGAGTGGAGGAAAGGCTTTTGAGCTGCTGGAGGGTCTGGCCCAGGAGGCAGCTGTGTTAAAATCCATTTTTCTTCTCTGCAGATGTGCCTCTGGAGCAGCCTGGGGAGGGCAGGGGGGAAGGCAGAGTCACCCTGGCAGAGCTGCTGGGGGAGCTGATCTGGGAGGAGCTCTCAGACTGCCTCATCCACAACTGCCTGGTGAACTCCATCCCCACCAACAGCAGCAAACTGGAGCAGTACAAAGAGGTGGGTCCCAAAAACCCCCTCAGGTTTGAACACAGAGCCCAGGCACTCCAGTGGTTAATGCCCTCCAAAACCTCGCTCATCCTTTGCTTCTGGCTTTTATACCCAATTCTGCTTTGTTCCTGATTTTTGGAGGCTGTGCTAACACAGAACACATCTGCTCTCCTCAGGTGATCGAATCCACTGAGGAGTTTGAGAAAGCCCTGAAGAAGATGCACTTTTTGAAGGAGGACACCACTGCCTTGCTGAAATACGCCTGCAATGTCGACTCCCACTTTGCCAACAAGAAGTGCCAGGACGTGATCATGGCAGCCAGGAACCTGATGACCTCAGAAATACACAACACTGTGAAGGTGACTGGGGATGCCCCACGCAGCTTTTCCACCTGGAAAACAATCTGGAAATATTTTTTTAACCGTGCTGCAGCATTGTGTTTGTCTTGAGTGTTAAATCTCTGCCATTCAGTGCTGTTTAATCTTGCTGGAAAACAATCTCAGAATATTTTTTAACAGTGCTGCATTGTTGTGTTTGAGTGTTAAATCTCTGCCATTCAGTGCTTTGAAATATTCCTGGAAAACAATCTCAGAATATTTTTTAACAGTGCTGCAGTGTTGTGTTAATCTCGAGTGTTAAATCTCTGCCATTCAGGGCTTTTTAACCTTGCAGATTTTCCTTTCTGAGCTCTAAACTCTGTTACCCTCTCTTGTTTTCCCTTAGATCACACCCGATTCCAACGTGGCCCTCCCAGAGCTGCCTGACCCTGGCTCAGGAGACCACCTGAAGATGCACAGAGCCTCCAGCCTGCTGCAGAATGGGGCAGTGAGTGTGGGCAGTGAGGGCAGGCTGAGCCCCCTCACCCTGTGCCTGCCCACCTGCCGCATCAGCTCCTCCGTGCAGCAGCTGGTGGAGCTGGCTTATCACACCCTGCTGGAGGCCACAGCCAGCACAGACCTCTGGTAGGAGTTACTGGGCATCCTTCAGTTATGGTTTGTTTGTTTGTGTGTCAGCCTCTAGCAGCACCAAGCATCTGGTGGTAGGTTTGAAGAGGTTTAAAGAATGGAAAATGCTAAAAATTGGATGCAAAGCTGTTGTTTTGGCTGGGGGATGTATGCCTGGGTTTGGGCAGGAGGCTGACACTGCTGCAGGCTGTTCCTTCAGGTTCAGCAGCCCTGGGAGTTCAGGTTTTTAGAAAAATCAAAGCCATCTCTTTTCCCCAAACCCAAGCACTGGCCTCACTGTGAGCGGAGTTCTCGCTGTCTGTGGGCCAGGGAAAGCAAAGAGCTCCAGCCCTGCAGCTGCCAGGGCTCCTGGGGAAAAACAAACAGCATCCACCTCAACTTAACTTCAACAAGCAGAGCCCACAGCCCTGGAGCTGGAGAGTTGCCCAGGTAACAGCTGCCCTCAAGGAGCAGAGAGAGGCTGGGTGCTCCTGCACACCTGGAGGGGCAGGGACAGTGTCCCCTTTGTTCTGGCCTTTCCTGGATCTCCCTTCCACACTGAGCCTCAGGGTCACCACAGCCTCTGTGAGTTTTGCAGAGCGTTGACAGTGCTGTCCTTGCTCCTGACAATCCCCTCTTTGTGCTGGTGCTTCCCTGCTCACAAAACCTCCTTGTGGGGCAGGCTGAGGGTCAGCTGTGAGCAGGACATCAATGCCAGGCTGACACGAGCCCTCTCTCCCTTGCAGCTGTGTGCAGCTCTTCGACTGTGTCAGGAACATCTTCCAGCTCTTCTATGAGGTGGTGCCCACGTACCACAGGTGAGTGTGTCCCTGGTTCCTGTTCTGAGGGGCAATGCTGCTGGTGGAACACTCCCACGTGTCCACTGCAGCCAGGGGCTCCAGCAGCAAAAATCAACTCTTCAGTCTCTTACTAAACCGTGCCTGTGCAAAGCAGGAGCTTGAGAGTTTCTCTGTGGTCAGTCTTATGATGAAGGGTGTGGGTGAAGCTCTCACACAGCTCTATTTGTTTCCAGCCATGTCACTTTGACCTCAGATCTGATGCACAGATTTTTCATGATGTTTTTCCTATGAAAAAACAAAGAGCAGCAGTGAAGATGGGAAGTTCCCAATCCTGTCAGAGAACTTCCCTCCCTTTTCCTCACTGTGACTTTGCTCTAACAGAATGTATTCCTGTTTGAAAGTCCATGTGGGGTAACACAGGGTTCAAATGCCTCAGTGGCATTTCAGACTCTTTTCCTGCCAGTGTCTGTGGGGATGTGAGAGGTTAAACATTTTTAAACATTAAATGTTTTTACTCTGAAGTCAGTCAGGCCTTGCCAGCACCATCTGCTGAGAGACCCTGACTTTCTCTAGCATAGACACAACCATTTTATTTTTTTTAACAGAACCAGCTCTAAACAAACCCATTTCTCCCCTTTTCCCTTCTTGCTGGGCCAGGGAGAACCTGCAGAAGCTGCCCCAGCTGGCTGCCATCCACCACAACAACTGCATGTACATCGCCCACCACCTGCTCACCCTGGGCCACCAGTTCCGCTACCGCGGCACCAGCGTGCTCAGCAACGGGGCTGCCACCTTCGTGGACCTGGTGCCTGGCTTCAGGAGGCTGGGTAAGCCCCACCTTCCCCTCTCCAGCTCTGCTTCTGCCTCACCTTGTGTGGGAACTCACCCCTGGGTGGTTTCCTGGGGGTGTGGCTGCTCAGTGCCAGCAGTGGGTCGGTGTTTTTTGGGCAAAAACGTTCTCTGAGTTAGGATGTTTTGGCTTTTTGGAACCTGTACCCAGCAAGATGTGTTTTGGGATCTGCTGCTGGGTCCTTTGGTATTTTCATTGGTTGTTCCACAGAAATAAAATCATAGATAGGTCTGTGTGAGCTAACAGGAGTGATCCACAGTTCATTGGGAATTCACCCTGGGAATTCACCCTGGGTGGTTTCCTGGGGGTGTGGCTGCTCAGTGCCAGCAGTGGGTCGGTGTTTTTTGGGCAAAAACGTTTTCTGAGTTAGGAAGTTCTGGAACCTGTTACCTTCTTAGCCCCAAGAACAGTTCAGTACCCAGCAAGATGTGTTTTGGGATCTGCTGCTGGGTCCTTTGGTATTTTCATTGGTTATTCCACAGAAATAAATTCAGCAAAAATGTTTTCTGAATTAGGAAGTTTTGGCTCTTTGAAACCTGTTATCTTCTTAGCCCCAGGAACAGTTCAGTACCCAGCAAGATGTGTTTTGGGATCTGCTGCTGGGTCCTTTGATATTTTCATTGGTTACTCCACAGAAATAAATTCATAGATAGGTCTGTGTGAGCTAACAGGAGTCACCCACAGTTCATTGGGAGTTCACCCTGAGAATTCACCCTGGCAGTTGCTGCTGGGTGGTTTCCTGGAGCTGTGGCTGCTCACTCAGTGCCAGCAGTGGGTTGGTGTTTTTTGGGCAAAAAAGTTTTCTGAATGAGGAAGTTTTGAAACTTCTCTTAGTCCCAAGAACAGTTCAGTACCCAGCAAGATGTGTTTTGGGATCTGCTGCTGGGTCCTTTGGTATTTTCATTGGTTACTCCACAGAAATAAATTCAGAGCTAGGTCTGTGTGAGCCAACAGGAGTCACCCACAGTTCATGGTGCTGCTCTGCTGCTTTCCCAGCAGGGTTGTAGCAGTGCAGGCTGCACGAGAGCTGGCTGGTTCAACTGGCTCTGGGAGACTGTTCAGAGACTGGAAATTTGATTAAAAATAAAACACTATAGCAAGTTCATTATTCAGCACTTACAGTCGTAAATAGGCAGAGCAAATTTAGTAATTGCTCGATTGCTTCTCTCTGCTTGTTTTGCTCCTAAAGGGATGGAGTGTTTCCTGGCCCAGATGCGAGTGCAGAAGGGAGAAATCCTGGAGAGGCTCTCCAGTGCCAGGAATTTTTCCAACATGGATGACGAGGAGAATTACTGTGCAGCAAATAAAGCCATCAAGCAGGTGAGGGAGGCAGGGGAGGAGCATCCCAGTGCCTGCAGGGATCCTGGGGAGGGGGCAGTGTGTCATCTCTGCCCTGACAGCTGTGGGACTGCTAAAAAAACTTATTTTCTGACAGGATGGTTTGGGGTTTTTGTGTCCTGAGCTGTGTCTTTAGCAGGATTGCTCTGTGGTGTCTCCCCATTTGTACTCAGGTGGCTTTCCCAGGGCTCTGGCTGGTGTTTGGGTTTGGGTTTTTGTGTGCTGGGCTGTGCCTTTAGCAGGATTGCTCCGTTGTTTCTCCCCATTTATACCCCTGGTGCCTTTCCCAGGGCTCTGGCTGGTGTTTGGGTTTGGGTTTTTGTGTCCTGGGCTGTGCCTTTAGCAGGATTGCTCTGTTTTTCTCCCCATTTGTACTCAGTTGCCTTTCCCTGGGCTCTGGCTGGTGTTTGGGTTTGGGTTTTTTGTGTCCTGGGCTGTGTCTTTAGCAGGATTGCTCCGTTGTTTCTCCCCATTTGTACTCAGCTGATGCCCTGGTGCCTTTCCCAGGGCTCTGGCTGGCGTTTGGGTTTGGGTTTTTGTGTCCTGGGCTGTGTCTTTAGCAGGATTGCTCTGTTTTTCTCCCCATTTGTACTCAGTTGCCTTTCCCAGGGCTCTGGCTGGTGTTTGGGTTTGGGTTTTTTGTGTGCTGGGCTGTGTCTTTAGCAGGATTGCTCCGTTGTTTCTCCCCATTTATACCCCTGGTGCCTTTCCCAGGGCTCTGGCTGGTGTTTGGGTTTGGGTTTTTGTGTCCTGGGCTGTGTCTTTAGCAGGATTGCTCTGTTTTTCTCCCCATTTGTACTCAGCTGATGCCCTGCTGCCTTTCCCTGGCTGGTGTCACACTCAGCTGTTGCCTTGCAGGTGCTGCACCAGCTGAGGAGGCTGGGCATGGTGTGGCAGGACGTGCTGCCTGTCAACGTGTACTGCAAGGCCATGGGGGCCTTACTGAACACAGCCCTGGCAGAGATTGTCACCAGGATTGCTGCCCTGGAGGTAACAGCCATGGGGGGTGCTGGGGACAGCATCTGTCACCTCCAGAAACTCTCCCCAAAATCACATTTCAGGGGAGCAGGTCTTTCACACAGAAATTGCAATCATGTCTCCATGGGAAATGTTCACAATCCCAATTTTTCATTTCACTTGGCACTCCAAAAACAAACCTCACTTTGCTCTGCTGCTGTTTTCCCCATTCCAGGATATCTCTGCAGAGGATGCAGACAGGCTCTACTCGCTCTGCAGGGTCATGGTGGAGGAGGGACCCCAAGTTTTCACCCCTCTGCTGGAAGAAGACAAAAACAAGAAGTACCAAGAGGAGGTTCCAGTCTACGTGCACAAGTGGATGACGTTCAAGGAGCTGATGATCATCCTGCAGGCCAACCTCCAGGAAATTGTGGATCAGTAAGTGTTTCCCTTCCCAGACCTGCTGCTCTGTTTTCTGCTGCTCCAGACTGTGCCAGGGAGCTGGAGTTCAGAGAGAGGCAGGAGCTGCTGAAACGGGGCAGGATCAGCTGCTGGCACAGGTCCCTGGGGGCTGGTTTGAGGTGCCATTTCTGGGCAGGTTGGTGACAAAACTCTCTCCCTGTCCCCCCTGCAGGTGGGCAGATGGCAAGGGGCCCCTGGCAGAGGAGTTTTCAGCAGCTGAGGTGAAGAGCCTGATCCGAGCCTTGTTCCGGAACACGGAGAGGAGAGCAGCAGCTCTGGCCAGGATCAAGTGACTCCAGTTTACACCTGCACCTTGTGACTCAGCAAGGGCAAACTGACACTTCCAAATACTTCTTTTATTTTTTAAATCTCACCTTTCTTACTTGTACTGGTCTGAAAAGCTTTGGGATGGGGTAAATGCTTCCTGGAGCTTGGCTGGGGGGACGGAGCATTTCCTGGCTCAGGGTTGTGTAACCTCATCTCAGGCTGGGCATTCTCAGTGCTCAGCTGGGACTCCTCCATGCATCAGGGGAACCTGCAGCCCCTCTGTGACCTCCTCTGTCCCTCAGACCACACATGGAACCAACCCACAGACCTGGGGAGCTTTTGATACCCCTCCAGGGAGTGCCAAACTTTCCCACCTCAGCTCCCCCTGAGGGGCAGACCTCAAGGGAGAGGGAGACACTTTGGAGAGGGATGTGGGGAAAGGAGATCCTGTGCTGGGTGAGCCATGTCTCACAAATAGGAAAATTCTCTTATTTCTCATGGAAAATCTCTTCAGGCTGATGTAGAACTTTCCCATGCCTCTTTCCCAAGTGTAGCAGCCAGTGCAGCTCCTTGCTTTCTGTGTCTGTTGGGTGTCAGCTGTGTAACTCTGGTGTCTTTCTGCTGTCAGATTTTCTGTCCTTTGAGAATGATGAGAGGAATGCAAACCAGTATCAAAAGGGAATGAAAGGTGCACTCACAGCACTGAGTCACAAAAGTTTGACACTTGGATTATTGTCCATTTAACTGAAAAACTCGCTGTTCTTTTAACTGAAAACTCACTGGAAAACTCTCTAAGTCCAGCATTCTCTGGACTTAGCCCCGAGCCCAGGTGCAGCACACGTGGAGCAAAGCCCTTCCTGCCCCGTGGTGCTTAGAGGAGTTCCAGTCACAGAGTTCCGTGTTTCCATCTGTTGTCTCCTGTTGTCTCCTTGTCACTGGCACTTCTGTCCCACTCCTGTTCCCATTTCCAGGCACTTTCAGGCCTTCATGTCCCCCCAGTCCTTGCAGAACCCTTCTGCTTTTGTTTTTCCCCCCTCCAGGTGTTCCCACTGGGATCCCCCTCCCCTTCAAACAGCAATCCCAAAATGTCTGTTTTGAAAAACACTTCTCCCCTGTTGATTGTTCACAGGATTGTAATTTGCTATTTTCTTTATTAATAAACTATTTATACTGAGCATGTTTGGGAGTCTCTTTGGGTCACAGTGAGGCAAGAGGAGCTGGGCCTGGGCTGCTGTTCACTTGTGGGCAGGGCAGAGGAGCCTCTCCTTGCCTGATCTCTAGTGGGTCTAATAAAATCAATAAAAAAGGGAAAAAACAGTCAGTACCACCAAAGAGGTTGTCCTAAAGGCTTGGTCATCCAGGGAAGGAGTTCAACAGGATCCAATGAATTTTTAATGCTTTTTTAGCCGAAGAAACCCCCATGAGTGTTTCCTGGGCTGTCCTGCAGGCTCAGGGTGGGTGTTTGTGCTCTCCCCGAGCATCACCAGCTGTGCTGTGGCACAGACCCACCCTCTGCTGTGAAAACGGGGTGGCCTTTGGGTCGGGTTGGATTTTTTTCTCCAAGCCCCCCGTCTCATTTAGAGTTTGGGCCAGAAGGGCTGCAAATATCCCCCAAATCACCCCGGGGCTCAGCGTCTGAGCCTGTGCCGTGCCGGGCTCACTCCGGAGCAGCCAGAGGAACTGTAGGTGGTGCTGGAGCACCGGTGGGGAAGGAACAGGCACAGAGCCCAGCCCGAGCATCCTTCGGCAGCTCCTCTGGGCTGGAGGGGAGGGACTCCCAGACCCCGCAAGAAATTCAACCTTTTCGGAGTTAAAGGAAATGAAAAGGTTAAACGGAGGTGTGAGCACGGCCAGCAGAACACAAAACGCTTCTCCCGCGGCAAAACGCGGCGGGCAAGGGCTGGCCCGTGCAGGGGGAGTGAGGAACCGGGGCGGATTGCAAAGGGATTCGTCAGGAACGGGTTAAAAATGATAAAATATAAAATAAAATAAAATAAAATAAAATAAAATAAAATATAAAATATAAAATAAAGTAAAGTAAAATAATAAAATAAAATAATAAAATAAAATAAAGTAAAATATAAAGTAAAATAAAGTAAAATAAAATAAAATAATATAATAAAATAAAATAAAATATAAAATAAAATATAAAATAAAGTAAAATAAAGTAAAATAATAAAATAAAATAAAATAAAATATAAAATAAAATAAAATATAAAATAAAGTAAAATAAAGTAAAGTAAAATAAAATAATAAAATAAAATAAAATAAAATAAAATAAAATAAAATAAAATAAAATAAAATGCTCCCGATGCTCTCCCTGAACCCTGCCCTGCTCTCCTCCGGGGCTCTTTCTCCCAGGATTTCACCCCAGCGGTAAAACAGGTGCTGGGTCAGGGGGTTTTTTTCCACTCCTGTCGGGATTTTTCACTCCAGTCGGGTTTTTTTTCACTCCCTGCTCCTGGAGGGGGCACTGAAATCCCCGCCGGGGGCTGCAGGAATTTCCCCGTCTGGTTCTTCCTGCAGAAGCATCGCCTTTTGGAGAACCTCCCGGCGCCGTGTGCTTCCCTGGGGACACATCCCTGCCAGGGCTCCGGCTCCCCGAGGTACCGGATGGAGCTGAAATCTCGGTCCTGCCAGAAGTTACCCACCCGCGAAGATCTACGGCTCTCTGGGTTCTCTTTAGAGGCTGCAAAACACCCGATAAAATGAACTCCGGGAGCTGTTCCTGGGCATTCCCGGGAAATCCGTCACCGTTCAGCCCAGCGAGGAAAAGGATCCAGGAGCAGCAGGGTCTTTGCTCTGAGATATTCGAGTGAGAAGCTGCTAAACCCAAACCTCCTCCCTCGGGACAGAAAGAAAGGTTTCCCCAGCCGGCAGCAGCGTTTTTTCCTGCTCTCGCTTCCTGTTTGCATCCTCCTGTATCCCGAATTTCTTCCCCTCCGCGACACGGCACAAAGCCTCGGCCAGTGCTGCTCGCCAAAAAAACATCTGCCTCCCAGCTCAGCCTCATTACGGGTCCTAATTAAATAATTGCACATTTTCATTCTCTGTAATTACAGCCGCTACTTATGTAAATAAATAAATTGCCGCCTGCAATTACGGAGTTATGGAAATCCGTTAGAAAATAGAGATTCGGTTCAAGAGAAAATCACCCAGGCCCAAACCCCCCGAGCAGCTCTCCCTGTGCCCTGCACACCCCGAGCACCAGGAACCCCCTTCCCACCGGGGATTCTCTGCATTTCTCAAAGTGAAACGCCTTCAGTGCATCTCGGCAGAGAAATGACTCCCCCTGTGCCGGCGTTAGCAGCAGCGGTGCTGCAAGGCACGGAATGCAGGGGAGGAAAGGCCCGAAACTGCCTTTCCTTCAGCTTTCTTCTTTATTTCCTCCACATTTCTGATTTATTTCCTCCCGTAAATTCGCACGGGGGAGTTACTCAGCACTTTGAAGGGGCGGCCTTGATATCTCCCTGAAGAATCACCTAAAGCTCAAAAAAACCCCCCCAAAAAACAAAAATAAAAAAACTCCCCCAAAACAAAAAAACCAACCAACCAACCAACCAAACAAAAAAAAAAAAAAACCCAAAAAACAAAACCCACAAAAAACCCACAAAAAACCCCAAACCAAAACAAAATAAAAAACCCAAACAACCCCCTCCACTTTTCTTTTTCTGTTTAATTTCTGCAGCAATTTGGGAATCCCAGCCTTCCTCGGGGCACGAAGCTTCCTGCAGCTCGGGAATGCTCAGTTTTGCAAAAAAAAAGGGGGGAAAGGGGAAAAAAAATAAAAGGGATTTAATTTAGGAGGTGCCTGAATGGGAGAACAATGATGCTGAGCCCTCGGGAGGTGCCGGATTGTGTCACCCCTTGTGGCCCAGCAGAGTTTCTGTGCGGTGTTAAGAGGGTGCTCGGCTTAACAGAGGTGCCACCGGCGGCTCAAAAACAGCCACGGAGCTTCGGAGGCACCGGCAACCCAAATATATTTCCCTTTCCTTTCCTTTCCTTTCCTTTCCTTTCCTTTCCTTTCCTTTCCTTTCCTTTCCTTTCCTTTCCTTTCCTTTCCTTTCCTTTCCTTTCCTTTCCTTTCCTTTCCTTTCCTTTCCTTTCCTTTCCTTTCCTTTCCTTTCCTTCCCTTCCCTTCCCTTCCCTTCCCTTCCCTTCCCTTCCCTTCCCTTCCCTTCCCTTCCCTTCCCTTCCTTCCCTTCCCTTCCCTTCCCTTCCCTTCCCTTCCCTTCCCTTCCCTTCCCTTCCCTTCCCTTCCCTTCCCTTCCCTTCCCTTCCCTTCCCTTCCCTTCCCTTCCCTTCCCTTCCCTTCCCTTCCCTTCCCTTCCCTTCCCTTCCCTTCCCTTCCCTTCCCTCCCCCTTCCCCTTCCCCTTTCCCTTTTCCCTTTCCCTTTCCCTTTCCCTTTTCCCTTTTCCCTTTTCCCCTTTCCCTTTTCCTTTTCCCCTTTCCCCTTTCCTTTTCCCTTTTCCCTTTTCCCTTTTCCCTTTCCCTTTCCCTTTTCCCTTTCCCTTTCCCTTTCCCTTTCCCTTTCCCTTTTCCCTTTCCCTTTCCCTTTTCCCTTTCCCTTTCCCTTTCCCTTTCCCTTTTCCCTTTCCCTTTTCCCTTTCCCTTTCCCTTTTCCCTTTCCCTTTCCCTTTCCCTTTTCCCTTTTCCCTTTCCTTTTCCCTTTCCCTTTCCCTTTTCCCTTTTCCCTTTCCCTTTTCCCTTTTCCCTTTCCCTTTCCCTTTTCCCTTTTCCCTTTCCCTTTCCCTTTCCCTTTCCCTTTCCCTTTCCCTTTCCCTTTCCCTTTCCCTTTTCCCTTTTCCTTTTCCCTTTTCCCTTTCCCTTTCCCTTTCCCTTTCCCTTTCCCTTTCCCTTTCCCTTTCCCTTTCCCTTTTCCCTTTCCCTTTCCCTTTCCCTTTCCCTTTCCCTTTTCCCTTTTCCCTTTTCCCTTTTCCCTTTTCCCTTTTCCCTTTCCCTTTCCCTTTTCCCTTTCCCTTTCCCTTTCCCTTTCCCTTTCCCTTTCCCTTTCCCTTTCCCTTTCCCTTTCCCTTCTCCCTTTCCCTTTTCCCTTTTCCCTTTCCCTTTCCCCTTCCCCACCCGTGTCCGGCTCCCGGGGCGGGTGAATCCCACCAGACCCCACCCCAGCACACTGAACCGGCGGAAGTTTCTGACTCATTAATTCGGATTTTCCGGCGCTTTGAGCTCCGCAGCGGCTCGGGGCGGTGACTCAGCCGGGCAGCTCCGCCCGGCCGGCACAGAACGCGGATTTTTTGGTGTCGCTGCTCACTCCCTCCCTCACTCGAGTTTTGAGAAGTAAATTTATTTATTTTGCCAACAAACCACCCCGAACACAGCAGCGGGGCGGAGTGCCCGTGTTGGAGCCCAAAGCTCGGGTTTCTCAGCCCGGCATCACCAGGAGATGCTCCGCACGTGGAACAAAACAGCATTTTCCCCAGCGCCGGGAAAAATTTTAAATTTTTTTTTTATTTTTTTTTTGCTTTTCTCATCTGCCAGGTGGTGACTCAGCCCCGCGTTTGCAGGAAAAAACCCCTCCTGTACCTGCGCCCCGCGGAGCTGCTGCATCCGGCCGGGGTTTGGGGGAGGAGGAGGAATTTGGGGGATTTTTGGGGGTGGGCTCGGGTTCTGCTCCTGTCCGCGTCTCACTGCGGGAGGATTTGTCAGCCGGGAGGGAGTGAAGGCTCCGGATGGTTGTGATGTTCCCCGCAGCATCTCCGGCCCCGGCGCCGCGGGGAGAGGGCAGCAGCTGCTGTTCCAGGGAAAAAAGAAAAAAAGAAAAAAAGAAAAAAAAACAAAACCACAAAACAAAACAAAACAAACCCCAAAAACAAAATAAAACAAAAAAAACAAACAAACAAACAAACAAAAAAAAAACCACAAAAAAACCCCAAACAAGGAAAAAACCCCACCCCCCAAAAATATATATAAAAAAATTAATAAAATAAATTTTTAAAAACCAAAATGAAACAAAATAAAAATATAAAAATAAAATAAAAAATAAAACAAATATATATAAACTAAATATATTAAAATAAAATAAATAAAATAAATAAAATAAAATAAAAAATAAAATAAAATAAAATAAAATAAAATAAAATAAAATAAAATAAAATAAAATAAAATAAAATAAAATATAAAACGGACTAAAAAAATACATTTCCACCAGGCCGAAAGCCGCAGCTCACACGGATTTCTGCTCCAGAGGGGTGCAGGAGGCCCCGTTCCCCCATCCCCAGTGACACCAGGGCTGCCTTTGCTGCTCCACTTTCCCTTTAAAAGTCAAATTTGATCCCTCCCGGGCACGGTGGAGGGGCTCCCGTGCTGATTTCCCCCTTCGCCCTGCAGAGGAAGCCGATTCTGACCCTTCCTGCGGCAGGGCGATGTTTTTACCCCGCTGTGGCCCTTTGACACCTCCTCTGGAGGGGATCTGTGTCCCAAAAACCGCCCAGCTCCCATCCCGGGGAACCAAAGCACAGCCCCGAGCCTCCTGAGCTGCCTGCCAGCCTTTCCTCCCAGCACGTTTATTGCCTCCTCATCTCAGAGGTGATGATCTAATGAGTCATTAAAGACAAACAAGAAACAGGAGAAAAAGCGTTTGACTTAGCACTTCTTCTTCCCCCTAAAAAAAAAAATTCCTGTAACTGCAGAATTTTAAGCAGAGCGAGCCTGAGCAATTTTAATAATATCAAGCTTAAACTGACAGCCAAAAGGGTGAACACAAAAGAGTAACAAAAACCCAAATATATATAAACCATAAGGCTTTGTGAGAAGAATATGATTAAGCTCCCAGAGTTATACATCGGGAATTCAGGCAGCGCTGGGAGCTTTTTCTTCCCTGCCGTGCAAACAGAGAGGAAAGGCTGCAAAAATCCATCCCCAGGGACTTGGGGCTTTCTGGTTTCCGTGCCCAGCCCTGGTGACACAGCTCGGGTGTGCCCTCTGTGCCTCTGGGCACAGAGATTGTCACCTGCTTCTGCCAGAGAATTGTCACCTTCTGCCAGAGAAGGCCGGAGCTGCTGCCCAGCAGATCCCAGCTCCGGGAGCCTTGGCTGCTCTCCCTCAGCCTCAGGTGGAACCCGCGGATTTGCAGTGAAAACAAAGGTGCAGTTTAATTGTACAAATTAAGTTTAATTGTACAAATTAACCTGAAAGCCCCCCGAGCTCATTTTCTTTGCTGCAAAGCCAGAGCCAGGCTGGGACACCGGGCTGGAATCCTCCAGGAGCAGAGGGGATGCTGAGGGGCAGGGGGGATGCTGAGGGGCAGAGGGGATGCCGAGGGGCAGAGGGGATGCTGAGGGGATGCTGAGGGGCAGGGGGGATGCTGAGGGGCAGAGGGGATGCCGAGGGGCAGAGGGGATGCTGAGGGGATGCTGAGGGGCAGAAGGGATGCCGAGGGGCAGAGGGGATGCTGAGGGGCAGAGGGGACGCTGAGGGGCAGAGGGGATGCCGAGGGGCAGAGGGGATGCCGAGGGGCAGAGGGGGTGCTGAGGGGCAGAAGGGATGCCGAGGGGCAGAGGGGATGCTGAGGGGCAGAGGGGACGCTGAGGGGCAGAGGGGATGCCGAGGGGCAGAGGGGATGCTGAGGGGCAGAGGGGATGCTGAGGGGCAGAGGGGATGCCGAGGGGCAGAGGGGATGCTGAGGGGCAGAGCGGTGCTGAGGGGCAGAGGGGATGCTGAGGGGCAGGGCTGGAGCAGCAGCAGCTCCCCAAAGGTCCCCGGGGGTGGATTTTTGTTCAGCTCTGCCCCTCACACACATTTTGCCGAGCTGGGCAGAGCAGGCAGCATCCCCAGAGCATCGCTGCACCAAGAAGAGCCCTTTGGCCTCCGATTTAGGACAAACCCCGGCACCAGCGCCCTCCCCAGCATCCCTGAGATGTCTGTGCTGATCCCAGCGGGTCTTTGCTGGTTAATGACGGCGTTCCTGATAATTGCTGCCACCAGGCAGCTCCTGCGGCGGCTCTGTCGCTCCTCTCCAGGTGAGGGTGCAGCCTTTGATAAGTTGTCACCTCAGGTTTGAAGGCTTAACAGGCCTGCAGTGATTTTATTTGTTTGTTTGTTTTTAAAGGACGGTTCAGGGATTAAAGCTGTGCCTGTCCCCTCCTCCGTAAAAGTGCCACCTGTGCCCTTCAGCACGCTTTGGGTGACACTGCCCCGAGGGACTGCAGGGCTCGGGGTGGCAAGGGAGGAACTGAGATCTGGCCAATAAGTGGTGAATAATTAAGAATTATTTCAGCACTCCTAGGGTGCTGATTCCTCACTGTCACATAAACAACAGCAGCAACAACAACAACAACGGGCCAACATTGCCAGGTACCAGGGGGATTAAACAGCAAATTAACACTGAGCAAGGTTAGGATTAAGCAGAAACAACAGCTTTATGATGAGAGCTGAAACTGCCGCTGATAATGACTGATTATGCTCCTGCAGAGGAAGAATTACAAGTACTTAAGGACAAATAACCCTCCCGAAGTTGCCGGCAGCAGCACAGACATAAATCGTCTGTTTAATGGGGCTGGAGCTCTGTGGACAGAGCAGGGAGGTGAGGGAGGATGTGAGTGGTTTCCAAGAGATAAAACACTTGCTTGTCTCCATGTCACCGCTGCCAAAGTGCCGGGGAGGAGTTAAACTGAGTAAAAAAGGATTAAAAAAAATTAAAAAAAATCGTCTTCTCAAGTCCTCTCTGCGTGGGATCTGGAGCCCTGGTGGCAGAGCCCTTGTTTATGTGAAATGATTTTATCTGGGGCTCGGCAGCCTCTGTCTGCAGTTTCCAGCCCATTAGGTTGGTGTTTCTGGAGCTCCTCCGGGTTCCTCTCCTGGGCTGGGCTCCCAGGGGTTTGTTCTCTCCCAGCCTGGACACAGAACGAGGCAGAGGCAGCGGATCTGTCCCGTTGGGGAGGGCTGGAAACGGGCACAGGGGCAAACCCGGGGAGAATCCCCACTCAGTGTGAGGGGAGAGACCCAGAGCCACTCCTGAAAGAGCCGTCCACAGGGGAAACACCCTGCTCCGAGCTGGGAACGGGGAGGGGACTCAGCTCTGGGTGGGAGCAGGGACAGCCAGGAGGGCGAGCGGGGGGGAACTGCTGTGGCAGGGGCACCAACTCTGCTCCACTTGTCCCACCCCACACCCAAATGTCCCATCCCGTGCACAAACCTGCCTGCTGGGAGCAGCCCTGGCAGCTGGGGATCCCATCCCACCCCAGGCTGCCCACAGCACGGCAGGCAGGGCTGGGCTCTCAGCTGTGCCGTTTCCTGGTGGGGTTTGAGATTCACGGCGGTGCTAATGCAGCAAACGTGACTTTGCCTGGCTCAGGCTCTCCCAAAGGCACACACAGTGTGCCTCTCCTGCAGCACACACAGTGCTGGGGAGGGTTTTCATCAAACCTCCCTCACTGGGGATATTCCAGAGCCATCTGCACACATTCCTGTGCTCAGGGATGAGCAGGGAGGTGGGACCAGGCGGTCCCTTCCAGCCTGACCCTTCCTGGGAGCCTTTCAGCTGGGATAACAATATTTGTTCAACCTATAAACAGAATTTTCTGGGCCATTATCACAGAAAACTAAAGCCCTGTTGTGCACGGATCTGTGTGTTCGCAGGAGAACCTGAGGGGGGAAAAAAATCCCAAAGACTTAACCAATTAAAAAGAAATTTGATGGGATGATGGCACTGGAGCACATCTGGAAACGGATGAGACTCTTCGACACGTGAAAGGGAAATCAGAGAAATCTGTGATGTCTCTGTACCACATCCTGCCACTTCACCACCACGGTGAGAATTTATTGTTGTCTCCTCTGGGCTGCAGTCAGTCTGGGCTCTCCAACAAAAGGGAAAGTTGAAAAGAAACCTTCAGCCCGCTGGAGTGGACAGGGAATGCAGAAGCTGAAAATCGTCCTTTTAAAGGGAGAGTCCCTGGAGGGTGCCAGCCCCAGGCAGGAGCACAGCCCGGGCAGGGGGTTTCGTTAAAAGCTGCTGGCTAATTGCAGATTAATAAGGCGAGGGAAGCTGTGGCAGCTCCTCACTGCCCCTCCATCTGTCTGCAGGCAAATCCCAGCGAGATCTTTCCTGGGATGCACCCGGCTCTGGAGTGGAGATAAAACCCACGGAAAACAGAAAGGAACCGACACCAGGCAGGATGGGGATAGCTGAAGGGTGTCTGGCTGCAGGTGGCACTGAGCAAAGCCCTGGTTTTTGGCACACAGGAGGGATGATCGTGGCTCTGATCGGGTCAAAGCCCTTGTGCTGGGCTGCAAAAGGGATTTGGGGTCTGCAGCAGCCTGGGAGGGCCAGAGCTGGATGGAATCGTGGTGCCAAGGCAGTAACTGTGGTGCCAAGGCAGTAACTGTGGTGCCAAGGCAGTAACTGTGGTGCCAAGGCAGTAACTTGTGGTGCCAAAGCAAGAAGAGAAGCTCCATGTCAGGCTGGTGAGGAGGAAAAGCTCTTTCTCCGTTTGCTGGTCCCTCCCAGCTCCAGGATTTCCCAGCTTTCCTGCAGGGCTCTGCAGGCACGTTCCATCTCTGGGCTGCCTCGCTCCCCCTGGCTGATTTACTGCACCCAGGACAGTCTGGCCATGGAGTTTGGCTCGTCTGGCTCCAGCTGGCTGCTGCCCCTTGCAGAACTCCCCTCAGACCTGTCCCTGTCCCCCAGCCTCCTGCTGAGCCATCCCTAACCCCTGACCCTTCCCAGCCCTCCCAGAGCTCTTTTCCCCGTGCTGGGTGAGGGTGGCAGAGGTGATGGACGGGCTCTGCCTGCTCCAAAATCACCCTGACCCTGACACAGCCCCAGCCTGGGGGCTCTGATTCATGAGGCCTCCAGGAGCACCTCTTCCACTCAGCTGATCCAATGGAAAGAGAAGAAATTAAGCCCTCAATTAATCTTCTCCTCCCCTCCCCGAGGCTGGCCCGTGGTGCTGAACTGATCTGATCCACAGCAATTTGCCAGGAGCCAGCAGGGAGAGGGAAGCAAGCTGGGAGAGGAGGCAGCTCAGATGTTTCGCTTAAACATCAGCAAGAAGCCAAAGAGGAAAAGAAAACCAGGTTGTGACTAAACAGTCTTTTTTAAAAGTTGATTTTTTACTCACTGGGACATTGGTAGCGATTAGGAGTTATTTTATAAAGATCAACACCTCTGACATTGATCCGTGACCTCAAAATTAATGTTGGTCCCTAAAGTTTGGTGAGGGGGAAGGAAGGTCAGTGGTGCCTGAGGAACACCAGGATGTGATGCCCAGAGAGGGGCAGAAAGTTTGACCAAAAACCCAAACATCGCTGCCAGGGTGGGTGTGAAAACGGTGCTGGGCCTCCTCACCTGAGGCCATGGAAAATCTCCTGGGCCTCTGGGTGCCTTCCCAGCTCAGTGTTTGTGCTGCCTTTGGGCAGGGACACAGTGCTGGGGCTTTTCTTGGCCAATCAATCAGGGGACAGTGGGTTTGCTTCCCTGCTCTGCCGCCACAGGCAGCGAGAAAGAAATTATAGGAACTATGGACTGGGCTGATGTCAGCAGCGTTAATGAGGTGATGGAGCTGCAGATGGCTTCAGCAGGGCTGGCCTTCTGTGGGGATGGAGTGCTGCTGCCACTGCCATGGGAATGAGGTGAGTGGAATTAATTTGAGCCCACAGGGCTCAGGGGCTCCCGGTACGGATTCGATTTCTTTGATCTTTGTCGAGAGCGAGCATCGATTTTATTAAAAACGATGCAGAGCAAAAGCCCTTCTGCTCATTTACTGCAGCTGCAGCCGAGCAGGGCTGGGTGAAAACAACTCCCCATCCTTGGCAAGTGCCCTGCTGGGAGTTTGCTCTTGGTGTTTGTACCAGCTTGGGCTGGATTAGCCAGAAACCCATGAACGGCAGTTTTCCTTCCCCACTCCTGGATCACCCTGGATAATCTGAATGTTTTCAAGCTGAGAAATAAAGTGACCAAGCTAAACATCCCTCTGCAAGCCCGAGGGCTGTGGGGATGGCTGCTGTTTCTTTACTTTGCAGGTGTGAAGGGTCTTTATTTACTGACTTTATTCACTGACTCTGCCTGCCAAGCAAGAGGAGGGACGGTCCTTGTGCTTCGAGCTGGAAATGAGAAGAAGCCTCCCAGAAGAGCTCCCAGCAATTCCTCCCCTCCCAAGAGCCAGCATCCCCATGCAGCTGGGTGAAGAGTTCTCCCTCCTGCCTACACAGCCAGGTAAACGTGGGCTGGCAATTAAAGTCCGGATTTCAAACTCTAAACGAGTTTGCCTTTGATTGCCGTGCGTCAGTCGCAGAGCAAATCATGTTTATTCATGACTCTGCCTCCCAACCCGCCCGGCTCGGGGAGGGGGGAGCTGACGCTCCCTCCACATCCAGAGCAGCTTTTAACTCCTGGTCAGCAGCCTGAGATTCCCTCGGACAGCTGAGCCCAGCCAGGCTCAGTCTGACACTGCAGAGACTCTGGGTGGAGCAGCCTGGGCTGGCAGAAGGTTCCCTGCCCGTGGGAGGGGTGGGATCCTTTGGGTTTGAGGTCCTTCCATCCCAAACCCTCCTCTGATTCCATATTTTACACAACGCCCTCGTTGTGCCCCATGCCACCAGGCTGTGGGGAGGATGGGAAAGGCCTCAGCTTCTCCTGCTCTGCACACTCACTCCCCTCTGTCCTGCACTGAAAGGGGGCTGTTCCCAAACGTGGCCATAAAGGTGTTCACAAAGCCCTTGCTGTTGTAAAAAACAACTTGCTGTTGATTATAAACATGTGGTGGAACAGAAACCTGCACAACTGAGCAACCCCGAGCTCCCCTGCCCAGGCAATTTCCTTTCACAGGCTGCTGAGACAACTGCCTGTGGAAATTACTCAGGGCAGCCGTGGGAAATCAGACCCTGGGCTGATCACCATTTTGCCTTTCATTCATGTTTATGCATTTGGCTTCATTTCCTCGGCTGTTTTTCCATGGGTGTGCTGGTGCCAAGGCCTGGACACCACAATTAAGTCGTTTTCCACACCGAATCTCCCAGGGGTGGGCAGAGCCTTGCCTTGCACTGATGTTTTTTGCTCTGCTGCTCTTTGCAGGTGGAGCTGCACATCTGGACACTGAAACAACACCCAGCAGCTCCCAAAGGTGAGGGCACAGAGGACAGGATGGAGCACTGCACGAGATCCGTGGATTTCTCCGATATTCCTTTAGAGGCTGGTGTAAAACAGAAAATAAAACCGGTTTGTGTGAGGGCTGTGCCAAGACCTGAGTGTGCCTCACTCACTGCTTTGGGAATTCTGGAAATGGAACATTCTCAAGTGGCTGAAAGTCTTCTCCAGCCCAAGAGCTCTCCCCAGGTGGAACAACCTCCTGCAAACTTTGCCAAGACTTTCCAGAGATTCCTTATTTCCCACAAATCTTAATTGTCAGAACATTTCTGAGCCATGGAATCAACAGTGGCTCCCACTGGCAAGCTCAATTCTGGTCCTGGTGCAGCCACAGGATCTGCCCCAGGATGAACCTGGGAAGATTTTTCCCCTGACCAAACCTTACTCCTGATTCTCATCCTGTGAAATATTTGGAACTTTGTGAGTAGCTCTGACGCAGTCCTTCACACCTGAACATCACTCTCAAGCAATGCCCAGCAGAAAAATCCAGATCCTGCTCCATTTATTTGCTGTTTTGGACAGCTAGAGGAACAAAAGATGTATTTGGGGTTTTGTATTTTTTTGCTGCAGGTTTGAATCCAAATCCTTATTCTCCCAAGACCCACAGAGCCCATAATAAGGAGGTATCACCTTTTGTCCTCAAAAAATGAGAAAGAGATTTATCACTGGGGAGGTTTCTGCGCTGTCTGGCAACACCCAGAGAGATTTAGGGAAGTTTTATTGTCTTGTGACACAGAGAACCCCGATCCTGGGCTGGGAGCACCCTGAGAGCACAACCCAAGGTGAAGCAGTGGACTGAGACTCGATCTGGGCAGTCCCAGAAAAGTCCTCTAAAACCCTCCCGTGCCTTATTTTAATAACACACAAAAAAGTTATAATTTCTGTCATTTGAATTTCAAATCCAACAGAAAGATCTACCTGATGCTTCTATTTTAAAATGCAATTCTTTCTTCTCTTTTCTTTTCAACTCCTTTGCAGAACCAAACATCATGTTTCATCTCCAAGCTGCTGAGATTTAAAAAAAGCCAAAACAATTAGTGGGGAGCTGATGAAGGTGACAGGGTCATAATTAGTGCTGTTCCTCTCCAGCATGTGTTTATCATGCTAACAGAACAAGTCACTCACAGCGCTGGAGTCATGAGCTGCAGGAGCACACACGCCTTGTGCAGCTCTGGCGCTGCTGGGGCTGCTCTGCAGGGGAAGAAAAGCACAAATTCCATGTTTGAAAGGGAGTTGGAGAGGTAAATAAACAGGAATGGCTGGGATGCTGCCTGTGCTGGGGTTGGACTGGCATTGCACAGCCTCCAAAGTGCCTCTGCTTGGCGTTTTGCTAGGACAGGAGCAGTGCTGGTGATAATTCTGGCGTGTTCCAAAGGAAAATGGGTTTGTAGCACCACAGACTCTGCACCTGCACAGGGAGCAGGAGGTGCTGGAGGCAAATCCCACAGGAGCCCCAAAACTGGGGGAAATCTCTTTAATTAAACACTTTTAATTAAATATTTCTAATTAAATACTTTGTGAATCCCTCCTTTCCACCCTCCCCACTCAAACACCGGGTGCTCCTCGCAGGGAATTGAACAATCTCCCTAAAACTGTTTTGTCTTTCTGCACCCACAGCTAAAAACGAGCAGCAATTACCCGGGGAGGACGTCCCTGTGAGAGTCCCTTGCTAATTAGGTCTTAAGTGATTAGTTCCCTTCCCATCCTGCCCTAAATCCTTGCATTTCCTCCTCCTTCCTGGTGTTGGAAAGTCAACTGGAGAAAAAGAAACGACCAGCGACTCTTGATTTGACTACAAATGTCCAGGGGGAGCAGAGCAAGCGGGAAACAGGAATTGTGGAGAGAGCTTTGCATGGAATGTAAATCCTTGCTCTGAAACAGGATTAAGAATCCCATTAAACGACACCGGGTGGCTTTGAAGGGACAGGGAAGCAGGCATCTCTGCTTCCAGCTCTCCAGCCCTCCACTGAGGTGTTGTCTGGGTTTTTGCCGTTCTCCTCCGTCCCCTTTAAGGAGTTTGGAAAAGTCTCATTTTTAGCTTTCTGTGTTTTTGGAGTCAGATACACTTTGGTATAAACAAGCTACTTGTGATTGTAAAATCCAGCAATGTTTACATTCTTCTCATAAGGAGGAGGCTGTTGATGGACTGTTGGGTTGCCCAGTGTGGTTGGAGAAGAAGATTTTCTTCCTCCAATCCATGGTCACTGTTGGAGTTTGATAAATGTTGATTCTGTAAATAAATCTCTCTCTTTTCTGCCTTGGACATCACAAGGTGTGGGTGTGAGCTCTTTATGTCCTGTGTGACACAGCTCCTCTCTCCCTGCCTGGCTTTTGCACGGGGCTGTTCGGAGCAGGAGCAGAGGATGCTCCAGGTTCTCCTGCAGGCAGGACAGGGTGCTGGGGCATTCCAGAGCTGGGAACAAGGCAGATCCTGCTGGATTTCCTGCTGATTTTGCAGGCCCTGGTTTGCCAGAGCTCTTCTGTTCCTGTCACCTGCCTTCCCACGGCCCAGCCGAGCCGGGAATGCTCTTTGGGATCACGCTGGGATGGGATCAATGCCGGGATCGATGGGGCTGTCTGGGAGCCAGGGTGGGCTCGGGGTGCCAGGGCAGAAGAAAGCAGCTGTGAAAAACCACGTTTCACCTTTTTATATGAATTTATAAGTTTAATAAAAATAAAATAAAATAGAATAAAATAGACAATTGGGAGACAGGAAAAGAGAGCTACTCAGCTGAGGGTGCAAAGCAACACCCCGTCTGTCTTCAGAGCCTTTGTTTTAAGGACCCCTGTGTTACATATTTCAATAAGCTAATGCATGATTCAAATATTCATTTTGGTTTCAAGACCCCCCTAAATATGCAATTTATCTGTAAGATTCCATGTAGTCTGGGTAGATGTTGTAAATCTGTCTTCTGAAGATTCAAACCCTCAAAAGGCTCGATTGTTCTTTATCAGCAATCTTCTTTCACAGGAATGTCAGGAGACCCTTCTGGCTTCTGTCTAGTCAGAGGTTACAAAAAGGTGCAACCCCCATCTCTACTTTGTTACAATTAGGAAATACACCTTCATCACATTTTTAAATTCCACAAATAAAAGGAAATACAGCACAACCTTCTTACATTATATGTATAACATCCATCTCAATATTTGCCAAAAGCCAACTCCAAAAATGTGCATTTATAACAGGAAATACACCTTCATCACATTTTTAAATTCCACAAATAAAAGGAAATACAGCACAACCTTCTTACATTATACGTATAACATTCACCTCAATATTTGCCAAAAGCCAACTCCAAAATCTGCATTTATCACACAGGGACGGGGGGTTGGGGAAGGCCAGGCAGCAGAGGAGGGGACCAGGCCCAGGTGTGCCCTGCCCAAGGATCTCCTGCTTCCCCAATTCCAGCCCAGCCAGGAGCCGTGCCAAGTCCCACAGCTTGGCCACCAGCTCCTCTCTCGTCTGTTGGTTCAATAAACAGCAGCCCGTTATCATATTTATTTGCTGATTGAATCTGAATTACAAGCGAGCTGCAGAATGGCTCTGTGGAATTAGCAGCTCAATCCCCCTCTTTTATTTATTTTTTTTTTTAATAAGGATTCTGATTGCAGCGGCGATAGATCCTGCAGGCTCCGCGGCTCAGCCTGAAATGAATTCAAAATAAAAGGAGGAAAAAAACGAGAGTGGAGATAATCTCCAAGTGTCGATTTGCCTTTTAAACCCGATTTACCAGCTCCTGAAACAGCGCTTTGCTGGTAATGGAGGAATTAATGAGTCGGAATGCTCCTGAGAAGATGCTTTTTTTTTTTTTTTCCCCCTAAATAAGATGGGTTTTAATGCTCCACCGAGAGTTTTGGCAAAACTTAGGGAACAGCCATGTCTGGGGGCTGTCGGAGCCCCGGAGTCAGCTGCTGTCCCCCGGGCAGGAGGTGCTCATCAGGCATTCAGCGCTGACCTTTCCGGCTTTTATTGGAGAGGGCTCCTCGGGGAGGGCTCAGGCAGCAGGTGAGCTCTGGGCAAACACGGGCGAGGCTCCTGCTGAACTTTGCACAGGCTCCCCGAGGAGCTGCGTGTGCCGGGGATCAGCATCCCGGCCCTGTAACCCCTTCGGGGATGCCCCGGCAAGAGGAAAACGCGGTGGATCCAACCCCATCCCGTTTTCCCGCAGCGCACACCCGGTGATGGGGAGGAGATCTCCACTGGAAAAGCTCCTTCAAACGCACATCCACAATAAAGAGCTTTTCTCTCCTCGAGGATGAAATAGGTGGGGTGAAAAGTCACGATTTGTGGAATTTGCTTTGAATTTCCCACCCTCAGAGCATCCTGAGCTGCACCGGCTTTTCCCTTTAGCACAACAAAATGCCCCACGGGTAAAAAGCCATCCCAGCTCCAAGGAGAGGAGCTAAGGACGGAAAACGAGGTGCCAAGTTCACCTTGCTGCGTTTGACAATTCAAAAGATGTCATTTCCGTGACAGGTTTTTTTTTTCTCCCTAATTAGAAGAGTAATTAAAAATTACACTTAAAAAAAAAAAAGGCAGTTTGCTCTTTCCCCCCCTATCCACCCATTTAAGGGAATAAAATCCTCTGAGGATGGGTCTAAAAGCAAGATTGAGAAACAGAGCGAGCTGAACCCTTGGAAATTCAGTCCTCACTGTGCCCACTCCGGTGTGGGTGGGAAAGCAGAGGATTGACATTAACTCCGTGTCGAGCCCTGCCCTTGATTGCCTTTTTTTTTGTCCTCTCCCCCCATTTATTGCCCGGAGTTGCCCAGGTCGCAGGGTAATTTCCTCTCAGAGCACAGCCCTCATTAGACACTCAGGAACTCAATGGTGAGGGCACAAAAGTGCAGGGAACGAGGCGGTTTCTGCTGCTCTTTGGCGATTTTGGAGCACCGGGGCGCTGAACCCGGCTGGGTTGGTGTCAGTGGTAAACACAGGGAGGTTGTGAGCAGAAACACAGGCAGGGCACCCGAAAAGGAGCTGAAATCAAAAATCCGCACTGCAGAGAAATATCTGAAGTCAAGGAATTTGAATTTTTTTCCAACCCAGCCTTCCTTCTCCCCGTCCTGCATGAAATCATAAAGATGAAACCCCCCCTGATGAGGTGCTTCAGGATCTGTATTGATTTCTGCCTCGTGTGTGATGGTTTTACCAACCAACATGTGAGCCAAGGGTGGAAAACTCAGAATCCAGGCAAAAAAACAACAAAAAAAAGAGCCCATGAACGTTCATCCTTTCACAGGAACAGCCCCATTTCTGTGATGACAGGCAGAGCTTCAGAACACTCAGCTAATTACACGCTGCTGCTAATTATTGGTATGAAACGGACGTTATAAAGGCAGATGAAAAGTGCTGGTGTCATTTTTAAGGCACAGAGTTGCAGGGCTCAGAGGTGTCAAGTCAAAAATTCAGTTTGAAACACAATTCCGAGCCTTTTCTTTCTTTTTTTTTTTAACATGTGTGGTTTTTAATCTAATGACAGGCTGGAACCCTGCACTCAGGGAAATCACATTTCCAGAGGAAAGCTCTCGGGGTTTTATGGATCCTGTTCCTTCTTCACAAGGGCACATCCAGGCCACCCCTCTGGCAGCAGAGCTGTGTTTCAAGGGAGGATTTTTGGAATTATTTGATTTAAAGGGGGAAACCATCCTGCTGTGTGGAATTATCAGCGCTGCTTGGAGCAGCCTGGGCCGGTGGAAGGTGTCCCTGCCCACGGGAAATGGGAATGAGATGATTTTTAAGGCCCTCCCCAACCAAAAACACCCTGAGATTCCAAGTTTTTATGCAATCCTGCACCTCCTGGCTCCAGCTCAGCCACACGAGTGTTGAAGACAACATAAAGATCTCACATCCACACCTTGTGATGTCCAAGGCTGAAAAGAGGAGGGTTTATTTACAGAATCAACATTTATCGAACTCCAGCAGTGACCATGGATTGGAGGAAGAAAATCTTCTTCTCCAACCACACTGGACAACCCAACAGCCCATCAGCAGCCTCCTCCTTATGAAAATAATGTAAACATTGCTGGATTTTACAATAACACGTGGCTTGTTTATACAAAAGTGTATCTGACTCCAAAACACAGAAAGCTAAAAATAAGACTTTACCAAACTCCTTAAAGGGGTCAGAGGAGAAGGGCAAAAACCCAGACAGCACACGGGTGGGATGAAATGCTCCCCCGCCCGCCCTCCTGGGCTTTCTGTGGCCAGCTCAGTTCCTTGAGGGGCTTTGGAGGAACATCTCAGGGGAGAGGGTGAAAGATCCCAAAAGAGGCTCTCACCCCAGGATCAGTCCAAGGCTTTATTCTCAAAGGGTTCCAGGGCAGAGAGCAAACAAGGAAGCAGCCTGGGTTTATCTAGTTCTTGGTTCAGGAGAGATAACTGGCCCTGAGCCAAGAGGTTAAAGATAAGAGGAAGGGTCACACTGCATGGTCACAGGCTTTATGGGGCACTGGGGAATGGTTTTTCCAACAGTGGGTCAGGGCTGCCTCTGCCTTCAGAAAGAGCTCCCTGTATTAATGTCAATTACACTTAATTAGTAAAAAACAGGAAAGTTTTTCTATAGGCAAAGAGGTACAGGATGGGATGCCACGAGAGCCATACAATCCGAGGGCTCCCACCACACGGGCCGGGGCCATCTGCCGAGAGCACGCCCCGCTCCAAAGGCTCCCATGCCTCGATTATGCAAATCAGGGCCATTATTCCATCCCCAAGGCTGCGGCAAGGTAATTACCCGGCGATAAATCACCACAACTCCAGCGGCTGCGAGGGAATTTTCGGCTTTATCGCCGTAATTGCGATGGGATGGCGGTTTTTAACTGAGCAGGAGAGAGGACATCAGGCCCCGGAGATCCCTCCCTGCTGCCTGAGAGCGAAATCGGGATGCTCTGGCTGGGCTCAGCCTGCCGGGAGGTGCGGAGGGGGAGCCTTTTCAGGGATATGGCTCAGCTTCTCTATAAATACGATTTTCACCTGCCTGCCAGGAGGGTTTTTGGCTGGCTCAGACTCTCACAAGGGCTGGAGGGAGTAGCAGGATTTGAGCACGTCCCGAGCCTGGTTTTGTTCACGTTATCAGAGTTTGGGAGGAAAAACCCAGTCTGGCACCTAAACCTGGTTGGGTGGTGACTCCTGCGTGGCTGGAGCTCTCCAAGGTCCTGGGCATTGTTGGGGAAGATGAGACAGGAAAGCCTTATAAACACGACTGCTTAGGTTTTGAGAATATGGAACCTGTCAGTGAAATAGAATTGAAAGCAAGGTTCGATATCTAAAGCCTCAGTTCCTGGACAGCTGGAGAACAACAGTGTGGCTGCTGAAGGTAATTAATCCCCTTTTGATTAAACAATGCCCTGCTCCTCACCAAGAGCCCAAGGGTCAGAGCAGACCCTACCAGAGTCGTTTTTAGGGTTTAAAATCTAACACAGCATGGTCATGTAATGATTCTTACAGGCTGTGTGTAAATGCTGTAGGATTTGTATCTTGTATTAGATTGGTTGGTGTCAGTTAGAATGTTCAGTAGAGAAGAAGATTTAATGGATTGGAAGGGGAACTTCACTCTCTTACTGCTCTTTCTTCTCTCTCTTGCTCTTCTCTCTCTCTCTGCCCTGAGCTGCAGCTGCAGCTCCCAGCAGGGCCCCTTCACCCAGGCCCTGTGCAATGAACCCCTGCTCCAACAGCAGCCTTGACTCCAGAGATCTCCCATCTCCATCCTCCCCGGTTCCCACAGACATGAGAAAGCAAACTCAGCTAAAACCTCAAAACGAAGCAAAGCACAGCTCCCACCAAGAGCTCTGCAGAACAGAGGGAAAACCCCCGAGGCGCCTTTTATCCTAGAAGCGAAGAACTCTCATCTCTGGCTGCTTCAGGCCGCCTTTTCTCTGGGAAAAAGCTGCATTCCAAGCCAGGAGGAGCCCGGCCCGGGATTCCCTCCAGCTGTGGGAGCTCCTCATTCCCGGTGTCACCGCTGCCTGCGGCGCTCCAGCGAACCAGACGATGTTCCCTCCCAGGTTAATTCGATTTATGTCCAAACATCATCAATTACACGGATTTAGGACAGACATTTGTTGCGCCTTCAGGTGATAAAGGATGGGATCAATTACAAACGCGTTTACAAAGGAGGGGAAACGCCTGATGGTTTGGGAAATTTAGAGATATTGAAAGTATTTGACGTCTATATTAACTCAAAGCCCTAAATGGGCTGGGCTTGTTTACATCGCTGCAGTCTTATTACAGGGTGAATTTTACCAGCTGTCTTGCTGAGCAGTCATTTAGCCTTAAACTATAGTTAAAACTGTCATGGTTTTAAGCAAATTATATCGCGTAAAGTAATTATTTCCCGAACTGCGAAGAGGATCCAGGTAGCTCGTGAATCTCATTTCTGAAAAAAAAAAAGAGGCAGGGAAGCGCCCTCCGTGTCAGAGTCGTGGATCGGGGATGGGTTTGTGCTCCAGGAAAGGCCGAGTCAGCTCCAATTAATGAGCTGAGCACGTTTGGGTAGAGAGCGAGCAGATTCCTGCTAGAGCAGCCTGCTCCTCAAACGAGTTGACCATTGATCCCGAAACACCCGGGCAGAGCTCGCTTTCCTTCCCGGAGTGTTCCCGCAGCAATGAACATTAATCCCGCTGATTAACGCACCGCTCCAGGCTGCCTGCGTCTGAGGGAAAGCGCTAAAGAGGCGTTTTGGGGGAAATAAACGGCAGCAGTTAAGGGCTGGGCAGGGGGAGGAGGAATATCCTTCGTGTTTGATCCGGCAGCAGCAGGCGGAGATCTCAGAGAACCCCAAAAGTTCCCTTTGCAGCCCAAATTAATGGTGTGAAACAGGCAAATTACCCCAAAGAACCCCAAAAATGCTCTTTGCAGCCCGAATTCATGGTGTGAAACAGGTAGCTTCCCTCAGAGAACACCTCAAAAGTTCCCTTTGCAGCCCAAATTCCCTGTGTGAAACAGGCAGCTTCCCTCCCAGAACCCCAAAAATGCTCTTTGCAGCCTAAATTCCCTGTGTGAAACATGCAAATTACCCCGAAGAACCCAAAAAGGTTCCCTTTGCAGCCCAAATTCATGGTGTGAAACAGGCAGCTTCTCACAGAGAACCCCAAAAATGCTCTTTGCAGCCTAAATTCATGGTGTGCAACAGGCAAATTACCCCAAAGAACCCAAAAAATTCCCTTTGCAGCCCAAATTCATGGTGTGGAACAGGCAGCTTCCCTCAGAGAACCCCAAAAATGCTCTTTGCAGCCTAAATTCCCTGTGTGAAACACGCAAATTCCCCAAAAGTGTCCTTTGCAGCCCAAATTCATGGTGTGAAACAGGCAAATTCCCTCACAGAACCCCCAAAAATGTCCTTTGCAGCCCAGATTCATGGTGTGAAACAGGCAAATTCCCTCACAGAACCCCCAGAAATGTCCTTTGCAGCCCAAATTCATGGAGTGCAACAGGCATCTTCCCTCACAGAACCCCAAAAATTCCCTTTGCAGCCCAAATTCATGGTGTGAAACAGGCAACAACTCCCCTCCCAGAACCCCAAAAAAGCCCTTTGCAGCCCAAATTAATGATGTGCAACAGGCAAATTACCCCAAAGAACCCCAAAAGTTCCCTTTGCAGCCCAAATTCATGGTGTGAAACAGGCGACTTCCCTCTGACAACTCCAAAAATGCCATTTACAGCCCATATTCAGGGTCTGCAACAGGCATCTTCCCTCCCAGAACCCCCAAAATTCCTTTTGCAGCCCAAATTCCCTGTGCGAAACAGGCAGCTTCCCTCACAGAAGCCCCAAAAATGCCCTTTGCAGCCCAAATTAATGATGTGCAACAGGCAAATTACCCCAAAGAACCCCAAAAATGCCCTTTGCAGCCCAAATTCATGGTGTGAAACAGGCATCTTCCCTCACAGAACCCCAAAAATTCCCTTTGCAGCCCAAATTCCCTGTGTGAAACAGGCAAATTCCCTCCCAGAACCCCCAAAATTCCCTTTGCAGCCCAAACTCCCCGCCTGCAGCAGGCAGCTCCCAGCGGGGCTCGCCGCAGGGGCCGGAAAAGCCCAGGCTGTGCTGAGTTATTCGCTGTAATCTATTCAAAGCTTTGTCTCGCAGCCTCCCCGCAGCAGACTGTGGCCCGTGGGTGGCTGTCCCTGGGGGTTTCACTAATCCCGAGCAAGTGCAGCTCCCGTGCCTGGCTCAGGAGCCGCGTTCAGCCTTGAGCTGCAGTGAAAATGTCATTTTTGGGGGGGCTCCGAGGCTCCCCAGCTCCCACTGCCCGTGTGGCTGCCCTCAGACCCCGCAGGATGTGTGTGTGTGGCACCAAGAAGGGGGGAAATGAAGCCTCCAGTTTTATATTTCATGTATTTCAGGCTCTGTGCTGCCCAGGGGTGCAGCTCTGAGCTCACATTCAGGGTCACTCAGCTCTGCACAGAGCAGGGACACAAAAATCCTGTTCCTGCTGGGGACCAAGGACAACTTTCAGCCCAAAAGCACAAACAAGGGTGGAGTGAAGAGAGAAAACAAGGATGGGACCTCACAACCCGAAGCTCTAACTGGACAATTAAACCCCAGTGTGCAAATGGACCAAAACTTATAAAAATGTAAGATCTGGTTCTCCATTTTGGGTCCCTTTTGTGTCCATTTTGTGTCCATTTTGTGTCCATTGTGTGTCCATTGTGTGTCCATTTTGTGACCATCTTGTGTCCATTTTGTGTCTATTTTGTGTCCCTTTCGTGACCATTTTGTGTCCCTTTCGTGACCATTTTGTGTCTATTTTGTGACCATTCTTGATCCACCTTGGGTGTAGCCCTGGCCAGGTCCTGTCCTGCCCAAGGTGTGTCCTTAAAGCCCTTTCAATAAATCTCTGCTTTATTCTCCTGCTCTGTCCAGTCTCTGTTCCAGCTCAGCCTTCCCAAGGCATCAACAGCAGAACGAAGAATTCCAGCAATTCCAGCAAATCCAGCAATTCCAGTGATTCCAGCAATTCCAGCTATTCCAGCAATTCCAGCGATTCCAGCAATTCCAGCTATTCCAGCAATTCCAGCGATTCCAGCCCGGGACAGTCCCCTCCTGAGGGTGGGGCTGGCATTTGGGATTTGTGGCCCTCCTTTAAAGCTGTGTGCTGCCCCAAAAAAATCCAGCAATTAAATCCCCATCAACTGGCCACTGAGTGGCCACTCCAGCAGCCCAGAATGATGTCATTTAGGGATTTGGAATGCCATTAAAAAGCTTTTTTTTCTCCCCAGAAAGCCAGGCAGGTTATTTAATGCAGATCCTTCAGGAATCCCAGCACGACAGAGGCACAGAGAGGCCAAACTCCCGGAGGGTTTTGGATCCTAGAAAGGGCAGGACTCAGCTCTGGGCTGGGAGATGTGACAGGAGTGGCTTTGATCATCTATCAGAGCCTTGTCAGCCTCCCCCCGGGCAGCAAAAACCGCGGAGATCTGTCAAAAACCAAAGAGAAATCTGAATTTACCTGCGCGAGGCCACATGGCCACCCCGGGCAGAGGGGCAGCACAGACTCTCTGTGCTCTGGGGCTGTGGGGACCCTGTCCCGCTGGAACATTTCCATTCCCTCGGAGCCTGAGGCACCCCGGAGTCAGCAGGGGGCTGCTGCATCGCCGAGCAATCACAATTAACTCTAATTACGCGTCTTCGCTGGCTGCCGAGCTGTGCAAAAATAACAAGGAGGCAAGAAAAAAAACAAAAACAAAAACAAAAACAAAAACAAAAACAAAAACAAAAACAAAAACAAAAACAAAAACAAAAGAAAAAAAGAAAAAAAACCAAAAAACAAAAAACCCCAAAACAACAACAACCCCCCAAAATAAAATAAAATAAAGTAAAATAAAATAAAATAAAATAAAATAAAATAAAATAAAATAAAATAAAACAAGAAAAAACCCCCAAACTAACCAACCAAACAACCCCCCAAAAAACAAAACAAAACAAAACAAAACAAAACAAACAAAAAACCCCACCCAAACCCAGCTCAGAGAAGGCAGAGGAGAGGCTCTTGCAGTGCAGGTGAATTTTCCCCCAGCTGATTGCCAACAATCAAGGCTCCCAAGGGCCTTTGTCAGCAGAGAGAAAGCGCCAGACAAATAAATGGAGAGGACAGGAAGGCTCATCTCCTCCTGGCTTTGAAAGTGACCCAGTTAGGGCTCAGAATTTGGGACTCTCAGATATTTGGGGGCCTTCACAGCCGAACGTTTCTCTGCTCCTGTGGTGAGACAGCTCTGACAACACCTGAGCCAGCCCAGGGGTGCTGCAGCAGCAGCGAGGAGCTGGATTTTCTGAAGTTGAATCAGAATTAATAACCTGTGCTTGGCCAGGTGCTTTGAAATCCTCCTCCTCTGGTCCTTATCTGTCCTGCAAAATATTGCACTTGGGGAGAGAAACAAAGGCCCTGCCACGGGGAGCCCTTTCAGCAGCACATCCTTTATCCCTGAGCACGGCAAGGAAATGAAGGGAGGTTTGCAGCTCCCAAAAAGCTGCTGTGAGCACGGGGGGCTGTGCTGTGTCCCTCCACCCAGGGACAAATCAAATCGTTGTTGACTCTCTGCTCCCACCCCGCCTTTGCTCTCCAGAGGGGATTGCTGTTGCATTTTCCTCACTCACAGCTGCACAGTGCTGAGCCTTGGATTTTGGAGCCTGAGGAACTGGTGTTTGGGGGCATCTGCCGTGGGTTAAGGAGTTCTGAGCTAGTTTTTGGTGGTTTTGTGGGGTTTTTTTTTTCACTTTTTTTCAGCCAATGGTTTTACAAGCAGCTCCTTTCAAATCCACACGGACAATGTCTCTATAAAACCAAAAAAAAACCACCCCTTCCTTTCCTAAATCGGGATTTGGGGAGGGAAAATCAGGCCAATTCTGACCGAAATTCCCTGAGCCTGTTCTGCTGAGCACAGCAAAGGCTCCGAGCCTGCACAGGAGGCTGCGAGTGCTGCTCGTTTTGGAGGAGGAGACGAGAAACCCGCAGAGCATTGGAGTTCAGGAGGCTGGGGATGACTGATCCTCCTCCCTGAGCTGCAGCTCTGTTACCCCAGAGCCAGGCACAGGTTCCCAGGCAGGGAACACCTGCCAGGGATGCGAATTTGGGGGTTTGGGAGGGAGGTGGCACAACCTGGATGAGCCTGCAGCAGCGCTGGGAGGGAGCAGGGGCTGGGAGAGGAGCTCAGAGCCCCAGCCCTGCACCAGCCTGGGCTCAAACTGGGCTCAAACTGAGCTCAAACTGGGCTCAAACTGAGCTCAAACTGGGCTCAAACTGGGCTCAAACCGGGCTCAAACCGGGCTCAAACCGGGCTCAAACCGGGTTCAAACTGGGCTCAAACTGGGCTCAAACTGAGCTCAAACTGGGCTCAAACTGGGCTCAAACTGAGCTCAAACTGGGCTCAAACTGGGCTCAAACTGAGCTCAAACTGGGCTCAAACTGGGTTCAAAGTGGGCTCAAACTGGGCTCAAACTGGGCTCAAACCGGGCTCAAACTGGGCTCAAACCGGGCTCAAACTGGGCTCAAACTGGGCTCAAACTGGGTTCAAACTGGGCTCAAACTGGGCTCAAACTGGGCTCAAACTGAGCTCAAACCGGGCTCAAACCGGGCTCAAACTGGGCTCAAACTGGGCTCAAACTGGGGAAATGGGACATTTCCAGCCCTGAGCAGGATTTGGCGTTTCAGATGTTAAGTTTGGGGTGGGCTCTGGGTGCTGCAGGGAAAGGTGGAACAGCCTGGGGTTGCTGTTGCATTTTCCCCACTCAGCTGCACAGCACTGACCCTTGGATTTAGGAGCCTGAGGAACTGGTGTTTGGGGGCATCTCCCATGGGTTAAGAAGTTCTGAGCTAGTTTTTTGGTGGTTTTGTGGGGTTTTTTTTTCACTTTTTACAACACCTGAGCAACGTTTAGCAGTGTGTGTGTGATGCTCTTGCACCAGTTAATCAGCGTTAAAGGGTTTGGGGGGGTCTTGTTTACACAGGAGGAGGAACTGAGTGCAAACCGAAGTGGTTGGCTTCAAAAATCTTCCTCGTTTTTCATATTTATTGAATGTTGGTGTCAGAAAGAGACAGGCCTGACAGACAGCAACAAAGCTGTGACAAACTTGCAGGGAAATTCACTCTGCAGCTCAGGACTGCCCTTGAAAAAACTCTGCCTTATCCCAGAGGTGCCAGAAACGTCTCCTCTTCAGCATTTGTGGCCAACTGCTCCTCACATCAGAGAAATCAAATCATCACTCAGGACCCCAGCGCTCTCCTCAAAGCTCTCCACCCCAGCAGCCTGTGTCAGAGCAGCCAAACCATGAATTATCTCATTGCCAGGGGCTGATGTTCCACGGGCATTTCCCTTTTCCTGTGCCGTGGTGCAGTGCAGGAGGTGCCTGAGCTCCTCCCAACCCCCCCGTGCTGCTCTGAGTCTCTGTTACAGGGGCAAAAAAACAACACCTGGTAAGGAAATACAGAACATTTTGCCAATATTTGCCCCAGGAACAGCACTCCACAGACCAGAAAAGCCCCGAAAATAAAAGATTTTGCTCCTTATGAGAAGGCTGCACTCGTGGGTTTGAAGTTTCATTTTGTTTTGGCTTTGGGTTCAGGGCTGGTTTTTTTTCTATCCATCAGCTTTTCTTGTTATTGAGCTTTATTTTCTCCCGTGATTCATCTGACTCCAGGGCATTTATTGAAACCCTTGATACGAAATGCAAGGGAAATGAATCTCACTCTAAACTTCCTAAGGACGTCTCCATCACCTGATTAAAGCCTCCTGCAGTTTTTTTTTCCCATTCCAGGCTCAGAGACAAGGAGCATTTCTGGCACAGGCAGATGTGATTTGTAGCACACCTCCCATCAGAGCAGCCATTATTTGAATCCATCGTTTTCCAGGGGAAAGAATAAACGTTTCTTTCCTTGGGTAGGACTGAAAAAAAACCCACAAAGATGAGTTTTACAAGCAGTTAAAGGCTGTAAATCAGAGGCTCTGTTAAACACCTCACACCATCCTCAGTTATTAAATTGCTCCTTCCCTGACTCGGGTTGGAGCTGATTCCCTTGTGGATGGCTGGATGGGAAATATTCTCGTGGTACAGCTGGAAGCCTGAGGAGCTGGGGAGAGGACAGGTTCTCCTTGGCCTCAGAGAAGGCATCAACATCTCCAAGAAGTCTTGTCCACCCATTAAATAAATTTATTTCTCTTGAGGCAAGCAAAGGCTATGGGAGCTGTTGCTGTCCTGCTTTCCAGAAGAAATAATTGCTCTGTGCTGAGCTCATTCGGCTCCCCTGGCATTGCAAAACTCACATAAACTGGATAAAAAGGGAATTATTGCGGTAACACTTGGAAAGTTCAGGAGAAGTCAGCCTGACTTTAGCACTGAAGATGACTCAGAAAGTCAGGAGTGTGCACACAGCAATTCAGGAATGCAGCATCCCAGGAGATTTAGGGTTCCAGCTTCCAGAGAGGTTGAAAACAGCCTTTGAAATCAATTTGTTCGGAGAAAACCCCCAGAAACTGAATTTCTTTAAAGCCTCACCACAGAGATGGGTTTCACCCCGTTCTCTCCTTGTCTAGGGATGGTTGGTAATACGAAAAATACATTCGGAAAAGGTTTTGAGCCTTTACTGGGGAAAAAACCCAGGAGTTTTCTTAGGAAACACCCTTCAGATTAGGGAGTGCTAATGCTCTGGAAGCGAGCCGGTGTTAGGGATATTAAACTGTAAGAAGGTATTAAAATATTGCACCAGCAGCCACGCTTGCAGGAAATGGTTTCTCTTGGTATTTGAATTGCAAAGAGATCTCTTCAGCAGCACAGGGAGCGTTTAAACCAGGAGCGCTGCTGAGAACTCCAGCCGGGGTTTTTAGCGGATCCCCAGGACGCGCTGGCAGCGGCGAGGATGCGGTGCCCTGTTCGCTCACAGCGGAGCTTTACGAGCTGTTAACAGCGGCAGTAACACCTCCAGCCCGCTTCCTCACACAGAAAACCCCGCTCTCCGTGCTGCCGGGCCGCTTTCCCCGCCGTGCACACGCAGGGACAGCGCTGACCTCGGAGCTCAGAGCGGGCCAGAAGGAGCATCCCTGGCCGAGCACTCCGGACCGACACCCCGGACAGAGCATCCCTGACGGAGCATCCTTGGCCGAGCATCCCTGATAGAGCATTCCTGACCGACATCCCGGACAGAGCATCCCTGACAGAGCATTCCTGACCGACATCCCGGACAGAGCATCATCCCTGACAGCATTCCCGACCGAGCATCCCTGACAGAGCATCCTTGACCGGCCATCTCTCACCGAATATTCCTGACGGGATATCCCTGGCAGAGCATCCCTGACCGGGCATCCCTGACAGAGCATCCCTGACAGAGCATCCCTGACAGCATTCCTGGCCGAACATCCCTGACCGAGCATCCCTCACTGAATATTCCTGACCAACATCCCTGGCAGAGAATCCCTGACCGAGCACCCCTGACCGGGCATCTCTCACCGAATATTCCTGACGGGATATCCCTGGCAGAGCACCCCTGACCGAGTATTCCTGACTGAACATCCCTGACAGAGCATCCCTGACCAATATTCCTGACTAACATCCCTGAACAACATCCCTGACCGGGCATTCCTCACCGAGCATCCCTGACCAAGATCCCTGGCAGAGCATCCCTGACCGACATCCCTGACCAACATCCCTGGCCGAGCATCCCTGACCAACATCCCTGAACAAGATCCCTGGCAGAGCATCCCTGACCGGGCATCCCTGCCCGCCATCCCCGGCCGAGCACCGCTGGCGCTCACCTGGAGTGCCTGCGCGGGGCAGGGCAGCGCTCAGGGAAAGGTTCTTCCCCCCTCCCCGCCAGGGGTTCCTGGGGGTGGGAACCCATCTCGCTGCTCTCTCCGGGGCTGCGCCGGCAGCGCCTGAGCCCCGCCAGCCCCCCCGGCCCCGGCCCCGCGCTCCGCCCGGCGCTGTCCCGGTGCCGGGGCCGGTCCCGCATCCCCGGGGCTGGAGCCGCCCGTCCCCGCCGGGCTGAGTCCGTGCAGTTCGGGGGAGGAAACTTCGCCCCCTCCCCTCCTCTCCTCTCCTCTCCTCTCCTCTCCCCGCAGCAGCGGCAGCGGCAGCGGCGGGCGAGGCGGAGAGGGAAGCGCTGCGGGAATTCGCATCCCGCCGCCGGCCAAGGGCGCTGGAGTGGAAACAGGTTGTCGGGATCTGCCCGTGGGAGGAAAGGGGAGGCTCTGCCCAGCCGCTAGCCCAGCCCGGGCTCTGCGAAATGGAGACGGAGCTGCTGCCCGGCCAGCCGGCGGTGTGCTGAGATGGACAGCGAGCTGCTGCGGGGGAGCCCGGCCCCGGCATCGCCGCTGCCCGCGGGGCTGAGCCGCTTCCCGAGCTCCTGAGCCGCTTCCCGAGCTCCTGAGCCGCTTCCCGAGCTCTTGAAGTTCCAGCAGCGCCTGCCTCAGCCCGGGGTTAACCACGGCAAGTTCCACCCGCGCCGCTGCCGGCTGCTGGGCAGGTGATTTTCTGTCTTTTCGCTCCTCTCTGCCTGGCCGTGAACGCCGAATAGCAAAAAGTCAGCCTGAAAGCCCGGGAGAGAACCTGGGGAAAGCCACGGTGGAGAGCTGGGGCGTTTTGGATATACCTGGCACCGAGTGCTCGCACCTCTGCTCCAGGGATTCATATGGCTTGAAGGTAAGAGATTCCCGTTGTGCTTTTCCTGCCAGAAATAGAAATGTTGGGAATATCCCGGTGAGGGAACACAGACGGCGGCGGCTGCCGCGATCACCACCGCCTAGGGATGTAAATAAAGACGCGAGAAAAAGGGAAATATTTGTCATTACACCAAAAAAGAGCCATTAAGCTGTTCCCTTCCGCAAGAGAAGAGGTGAGAGCGGGTTTTCAAACTGAGATTCGGGCTGTCTCATCTCTCCATCTAAACCACTCACTGCGAGGCAACAAACAATTGTTATTGTGTGCTAAAGAGGCATTTGGAGCTGCTGAGAGGCTCGGCTCGTTTTTTGAAGTTTGATGTTTAACGTTGCTCTCACACAGACACAATGGAGAGAGAGTGACAGGGAGAAGTGGAGGAGGAGGATGTGTGGAGAGGATCTAATGTAGCTACAATCCAGTTCCCCAAGGAAAAAAGAGATTGTTCAATCAAATTATTTGAGGGAAAACACTCTTTTTTCCCCTTATCACGCTCGGTTTTTTTCCCATCTGGTAAGGCAAAACTGGCATCCGTTCAGTCTTAGCGCTCAGCACCCGTCCTGATGCAGAACAGGCTTCCCCAGTGGAGAACAGGGGATCAGCCACTCCTTCCTGAGGAACCCCTGGAAGGAAACCTCTCAGAAATTCTTCTCTGAACGCTGCAAGCAGATGTTGTGTGAGGTTTTACAGTCACCTTTGCCTTGATCTGATTTTTTTTCCATTTTTTTCCCCCCCAGTTCTAAGTTCCACCCAGCTTTTTGAAACCAGTGGAAGGGAAGCGTGGCTGTAGGGCAGGGAACCCAACAGCAGGATGGTGCTGGCTCCTGCTCAGCACCGGAGTATTTTTGGTCCGAGCTGCTGCCTGTGGGTTGTTTCTACACAAGATAACACATCCCCAGCTCGGCAATTCTCAAGTCTCTCTCTCCCATCCCGGCTTCCCCACATGCCAGGCACGGAACTGCAGAGCTCCCGGCATGTGGAGAGTGAATCACTGCTCCTCCAGTGGAGCTCCAGGTTGAAAAGGAAACCAGCTCGGGTTGTTTTATAAATAACCAGGGCTGGTCAGATAGGTAACACATGCAAAACAGCGTGGGCTGGCTTTCCTACGTGCTCAGGGTTTCATGGAATTATTGTTCCATACACACACAGTGGTATGAAAACTCACAACCCTGGTTTTTATCTCTCTGGAAATAATTGCTTGTAGTAATCCAGAAAAAAACCCTTCTTGGCAATATTTCTGACTCCATCACTCAAAGACCACTGTAGTTTTTGTTATTTCCTCCCCAGCCTTTTACTTCTTTCCCATGCTGCAGAAATTCTGTTACATTGAAGCCTGCCTTCCTTCCTTTCCTTCCTTTCCTTCCTTCCTTCCTTCCTTCCTTCCTTCCTTCCTTCCTTCCTTCCTTCCTTCCTTCCTTCCTTCCTTCCTTCCTTCCTTCCTTCCTTCCTTCCTTCCTTCCTTCCTTCCTTCCTTCCTTCCTTCCTTCCTTCCTTCCTTCCTTCCTTCCTTCCTTCCTTCCTTCCTTCCTTCCTTCCTTCCTTCCTTCCTTCTGAACAGAGTTTTGTAAAGGAATTTTCTACTGATTTGTGAACCACTGCTGTGCTTTCCACATTTCCACCCGACTGCCACGGGCGCACACACACACACTGTGTGTGGCAAAGAGGTTTGCTGTCACACTGGGAAATAAAATGTGCGAGTTTTAGGCTTTGGTGAGAAGCTTGTGACCCCACAAGAGCAGGGCAGCAGTCAGGGTGGGTATATTTTCGGTGATGTGGGCTCCTAAGGAGCTCCTTCCCTGTGACATCCTGCTCCTGTGTCACAGGAAAGGTTTGGGCAGGGTTTGGAGGGGGTGAGTGGCCACACAGGGTCTCAGCCCTCACCCCCCAAACCCCCCTGAGCCGAGCAGCACCCAGCCCTGAGCCTGCCAGGCCCTGGGGATGGATTGATTTGTCCCCAGAGTGGTGTCAGGACAGGCACAGCCTGCCCCGTGCCAGGCAGCAGGACACGGAGTGCTCTGATGTGCTCAGCCCTGCTGGAGAGGCAGACAGACAGACAGACAGACAGACACCTGCCTGGCAGCCAGGCTCAGCCCTGCCCTGCTGGCACTGCCTGGCACTGGAATGCCATGGATGTGCCTGGGATTGCTCCCCCTGGCCCAGCCAGGCTGCAGCAGCAGCAGCAGAGGTTGGGCAGGGGTTGCCAGCAGGGACAAACCTGCTGGGGAATGCAGCTGGAGCAGCAGGAACACCTCACCCTGCACCTTGGACCCGGGGCAGAGCTGTTCCCCCTCTGTGGCACAGGCCTGGCACGAAAGGTGCCATTCCCTGGGTGCTCTTCCCCTCAAACCCTCTAAACCAGCAAATCCTCACCCTCCCACATCCTCTGGCAGCTCTGGAGCTGCAAGCCAAGCTGGTGGAACCAGGGAATGTCCTGAGCTGGACCCACAAGGATCATTCTGCACCGATCACCAGGCACAGCTTTGCAGTCCTGGTTCCTGCTTGAGATGTTTCAGTTTTCTGAAACTCTTTTTTTCAGAGAGTTTTCTGTCAACCAAAACACCTCAGGCATGAACCAGGGCTACACAGCTCCTCTAAAACATCAGCCAAAAAAACCTTTGAAAAACACTCATCTCCAAGGTTCTGTGGCTCTCCAGTTACGAGCAGGATGGATTTGGCTCACAATCCTTCCAGGATAACTCGTTTTCAATTTCACCCTCTGTGCACAAACTCCTTGTGAGCAGGGAGGAAATCTGGGACTCAGCTTTGGGTTCTGGGTGCCCAGAGCTGATACTGCAGTGCCAGGAGGTGCAGGGCAGTGAGCACCGAGCTGCAAAGGCTTGCAAAACCTTCCCAAAGGCTGCAGACACCAGGGAATTGCAACTCCAAGAAAAAAGAAAAGTCCACAGATTGTTAATAAATGCACAGAAAGCTGGCTGGCACAGCAAACAGTTGGGTGATGGGGGAGTGTTTGCAGAAACATCACAAACACCGCTCCCTTCTCACACTCCTGCCCAGGCAAAGGCAAAATGGGATAAAAGGATCCCAGACTGCTGGGACTTTGCCCTCCCAGGGTTATTTTTTTTTAAGGCTACAAGAGAAAATACGGTGGGCTGGAGGTTAAAATGCATTCAGGGTTGGCATGTGGGTTTGGAAAGCTTTGTCTGGGATCAAACTTTGCTGTCATGTACAACCCAAAACTTTCAGCAACTAACTCCTGAGGCTGAGCAGTGAGTGCCAGAGAGATCCCTCGGGGAAGGGGGAGGCAATTGTTTAAGTCCTGTCAGATGCATCATCCCCTGGGCTGTTACAAAACCAACCTATATTCAATCCCAAGTGATTGCTAATAACCATTAACTCCTCTCCCAATTGTTCCTCCTCAATCGTGTTTTCTCTCGCTGTCCTTCACCTGGGTATTTTTAGCTTTGTAATTTATTTTTTTTTCTTTTTTTTTTTTGGAAGATGTGACTGTGTGTTCAGTTGCTGCTTCTCTGTACATCCCTCCCAATTATCCTGGTGGGTATTTTTCTCTCAACCCCCCCCTCCCCAGAACGGGTTTATTTCTGGTTTACTCTTCCCTGTTGGTTTTTCCATGTGGTTATGTGGGAGGCTGCACTTTCTTTATCAAAGCAGAGAGCCATGATTAGTCCATTCAGAAAATGTAAATGCAGCCTTATGTGTTCTGGAGCTGCTGGGGAGAGGGAGAGGCTGCAGGAGCAATAAAAGCTGTGATCACAGAGCACAGCCCCGAGCCCTGCAGGGCTGCTCCGGCCGCACTTCACCTCTCTCAGGGAGATAATAAACCCACCGAGCTGCCCGGGGAAAGGGAATCAAGGAGCAACCTGAATGAAAAAAAACCCTCTGCGGCCTGTGCTGGGCATCCTCGTGCATTCCCAGCTCCTTTCTGCCTCGTTTATCCCCAGATTTCTCTGCTCTGGTGTGAGCCGTCCCAGGCTGCTGAACACACAAATAAATACAAATACTCCATCCTGCTGGCTGCCCCAGGTTGCCAACTGCCAGCGCCGGGGATGGATCAGCAAAAATCAGCGCCATTGAGAGTGCTCTGTGCAATCTGCAGCTCCGGGGAGAGGAATGAACCCTTCACCAGCAGCTCGGGTTTTTCAATCAGCTCCCCTGAAGGCTGCAGCTGACACACTCCAGCAGAGACCTTTGGGCTGTTACCTAAAATACAGCACCTTGCAAATCACTCCTCTAAACTCCATCCTATTTTGGTATCTCAGGCAATCTGGAGCGTCAGCAAATTAAGATTCTCTGCAACAAGCACCCTCTGACCCCCAGCCCCTCTCGTATCTGTTTATCTCAAAGCTTTTGCATGCTTGTATGACAGCTGAGGGAAAAAATGTGATTATCTCTGGGATTGCTGGAGTCTGGAATTGGGTGTCCAACATTTGATCTGCTTCCTCTGGACACCTTTTAGGTTCCCAGCCTTATCTCCATCCCTGGAAGCCACCCCAGAGAGGGGACAGGACACCTCCTGCTCTCCTTGAGGCGTCCCCACACAGATTTGGGAGGTGAATTTTAGTCACCCGCCTTTGAAAAGCCACAATTATAAAGAACTGGCTAATTTAAAAGCCCTTAAAAATAGCAGCACCCCCCTCCACACTCACATAGATATTGTTGAACAGGAAGAATCACTCATGTCCCAGCACATGAATCATTCATCACCCCCATGAGGTTATGGATGCTCTAAAAATGTGTTTGTGAGTGCTGAGGTGGTGATTGTAACAAATACTACAGGAATGCCCCAGCCCACCGTGTCCAGGCATGTGCAGAGCTCCTGGTTTGCACTTTGATGGCAGAGCTGGGACAATCAGGGGCTTTTCTTTATTTCCCTAACAAGGGAGTCAAAAAGTCAACGCCAGAATCTCCATGTGAGTGGAGCCCTGCGTGTTGGTTTATTCCCATTTGGAAAGCAGGTTGTGATCCGTGCCTGGGGCCTGTGCTGTAAAACAGAAAGTTATTAAAGCCTGACAGTTATTATTATAAAGCACCACCATCATTAATTTCTTTGTTATTATTATTGTGAAACGGCACATGAGGCACCAGCCAGATTCAGGTTTGTGCTTCGCTCTCCTCTCTAGAAAACCAGACTGAAAGAGGAGCCTTGGGCTCAAATTTAGCAACTGGAGGCAAAGCAGTTTGCTGGATTTAGGATTTCCAAGGATCCTTGGATTTAATATTTCCAAGGATACTTTGATTTAGTATTTCCAAGGATCCTTGGATTTAGGATTTCCAAGGACCTTGGATTTAGGATTTCCAAGGACCCTTGGATTTAGGATTTCCAAGGATCCTTGGATTTAGGATTTCCAGGGATAGCACTGAGGGAACTGCAGGGGACAGAGCTGCCAGGTTAAGGGGGTGCTTGGCTCTGGATTTATTTCCAGACTGAAAACAAGGACTGAGAGTAAATCCCAGCCCGTTTGGTCACAGGCAGCTCCCACCCACACGGATTTACATCCAGGAATAACTCCAGGGCTCCCTCCCCGTCTGCTGGAGGCTGCTGGGCATTGCTGCCCTGCCTGCTGCTATTTCCCAGCCTGGGTCATTGGGAGTGGGTCGATATTGCTGAAATTGCTGGGCAGGGGCAGAGCCAGGGCTCCCTGGAGCTCACACAGGCCAAAGCATTTGGAGGAGAAAGGAGAAAGGAGGAAGGAGGAAAGAGAAAGGGGAAAGGAGAGAGGAGAAAGGAGAAAGGAGAAAGGAGAAAGGAGAAAGGAGAAAGGAGAATCCCACAGCCAGAGCTCAGGGGGCACAAGCACACTTGGAGCAGGATCAGGGGGAGCTGGGCACATTCTCCTGTCCTTGTTGCCACAGGAAGTGTGCATACAGAGCAAATGTGGTGGGATGAGGCAGCACTTTAGAAAATCCCTTATTTTGATACCCCAGTGTTGGTTCTGGAGAGAGGGAGGAGCCAGGGCTGGCTGAGAGCTCCTGGGCCTGAACTGCTCCCATGGAAAACCCAACCGGATCAGCACTTGCACAGTCACTGCTTCCCTCAGGGGTTCTTTCTTTCCTGCCCCCACACCACAGAGCCAGTGCTTCCTGTGCCAGCACGTCTGCCTCAGCTGCACCCAGGGGCTGTGGGTGCAGAGCAGGGGTCACTCCTGGCACTGCCCCTTCACCATCCCCTGCTCCCACAGCAAAGCCCAGCCATCCCCTCTGGAGCCCAACCTGCATTTCTGAGCCTGACCTGCATTTCTGAGCCCAACCTGCATTTGTGAGCCCGACCTGCATTTGTGAGCCCAACCTTATTTCTGAGCCCAACCTTATTTTCTGAGCCCAACCTTATTTCTGAGCCCAAACTGCATTTCTGAGCCCAACCTTATTTCTGAGCCCATCCTGCATTTCTGAGCCCATCCTGCACTTCTGAGCCCAACCTGCATTTGTGAGCCCAACCTGCATTTGAGCCCAATCTGCATTTCTGAGCCCATCCTGCATTTCTGAACCCAACCTGCCTTTCTGAGCCCGACCTGCATTTCTGAGCAGAACCTGCATTTCTGAGCCCAACCTGCATTTCTGAGCCCATCCTGCATTTCTGAGCCCAACCTTATTTCTGAGCCCAACCTGCATTTCTGAGCCCAACCTGCATTTCTGAGCCCAACCTGCATTTCCTGTCACAGGATTCACCAGTGGAAGGAGAAACCCATGTGCAGGAGCCCATTCTGTGGGAGGATGTTTGCCTACATGTGATGTCTGCTGCTCTGCACTTGCCTTTGTCATCCTTCCCAAGTATTATTTTTATTTATCTCGAGATTTATTTTGTTTCTCTCTCAGCGGGAAGGAAGAATCAATTAGGAAATCACAACCCTAACAGAAAATGACAAGGGAGGGATAATGATAATAACAAAGTCAGGATTCTTTGGGGCTACACTCTGCAATTTCATTTTTACCATTGAGTTTCTGATTCAGGAGGCCTCGGAATCCCAACCACCAAAATTTAGCTTAGGAGACATTGTTTGTAGAGACAACAAACACACTCTAGAAAAAAAAGAATGAAAAAAAAAAAACCAAACCAGGCAAAGCAATTACTAAAGAGAGAGTTCAATAACTTGCACACGTCCATCAGCTCTCAGCATTCCCATAAAAATATTATTCCAAGACATCTTTAAGGTGTCAGGTGGGACAACACAGTGAGCACTGAGAGTGGGCCTGATTCTGATACCATAGAAAAAAAACCAAAGTCACAGGAACAACAGCAAGCCCTGAGCACGGAGCAAACCACATCAGTGATTTCTTGGGGATTGTTTTCCTGGAGAGAGCCACAGGCCCAAGCAGCGGTGCCTGAGCAGGTAAAAGAGAATTTTTATTTTAGGATGACCAAGGCCAGTGCCTGCAGGAGGCTTTTGTACCTGTTCCACCTTCAGCAAGCTGGGCATCTCTCTTCAGCTCATGATTTCAGTCTCTGCACCCAGTGATTTTTATTGCTGATGAATTAAACAGCCCCTGGTTTAGTCCTGGCTGCACTTCCACAATAACTCGCACCCAGCACCTTAATTAAAAACATTAGAGCTCCTTGGAAGGCTTCATCTGAAAGAAAATCCTCTCCCTGCCAAGCAGGGGGAAAATATTCATGGCTTTCTGGAGCCCTGCTAATGACTTTGTGGATTAAAGGGAAATGGAAATCGGAGGGAATTCACTGTCCTGCTCACTGGATTTGGGAATTGGGTTCATTATGGATGGAGTGTGCACTTCCCCAGCGGGCTGGAAACTCTGCTGACTGTGTAAAAGTCAAATAAAACTCAGGAGAGCAGCAGCTGAGCGTGTGCAGTGATCCCAGGGCTGGCACAGAGTGAAAGAAATTCCTCAGATCAACCAAAGAAATGGAGCACTGAAGGCTCAAAGTTTAAGTTTTTCCCTGGCTGGGGATTTGTCAGCGATGCCACCAACGAGTTGTGTGGAATATGGGAAGAAAATGTTTGTCTTTCCAAGGTTTTGTGGTTTTTATGGGGCAGGATCAGCCCCAAAACTCTGTCAAGAGGTTGGAGAGCTGGAAATTCCAATCTGTTCCTGGGCTGTGCTCCACGCACAGAGCTGTAGTTCCACTGCAGCACCTTCATGAGCTTGCCTGAATGTTAATGAATTTTAATGATGGGAGAAGTTCAGTGAAAATGAGAGAAAGCCCTGAATCACTTTTGGAACGTTTTGGCTCAGGCACGGGGCAAAATAGCCACAGTTTCACCTTGAAAATAGCCACGATTTCATCAGAAAATAGCCACGATTTCACCTTGAAAACAGCCACGATTTCACCTTGAAAAATAGCCACAATTTCACTAGAAAATAGCCACGATTTCACCTGGAAAATGGCCACGGTTTCACCTTTAAAATAGCCACGATTCCACCAGAAAATAGCCACAATTTCACCTGGAAAACAGCCACGATTTGCCCAGGAAAATAGCCACGATTCCACCAGAAAATAGCCACAATTTCACCTGAAAATAGCCACGATTTCACCTGGAAAACATGTGGTACCACACATGATAGAAGCAAAATCCTTCCACTACCAGAATTCACTAAACACGAGAGAACTTAAAACGTTCTGTGGGACTCTTGGGAAGTTTGATTGACCAGGCAAACAATCCCAAAGGCCAGGCAGGGAAAAAAAAACATCCCCCAAAGGCACAGAAAACCCCACAGGGTGACCAGCTGAGCATCTTTCTCAGGGGAACCGGGAGCTGTAATCCTTCCAAGAACGCGAGCAGAAGAAGGAGCAGCAGATAAAGAGAATTTGTGTCTCCGTGGGTGGGGTGAGCAGAAGGGAGAGGGGACACGATGATGCAGCAGCAGCAGGGTGGGAAGGCAGAGCAGGCGAGGAGGGGAAACACCGCGGCTCTAAAAGGCAACGAGGCGTCCCCAGCAGCTGGGGAAGGTCAGCCCAAGGAGGTTCGGGCCGACACTTTTGTCACGGAGGGGCCCCGGGGCAGAGCGGCAGCCGCGGGGCTCTCCGGGATAACAGATGCTGATTTCCAGAGCTGCTGGTCCAGCGCGATTCCAGCACGGCTCAGTGCCCAGCCGGGGCAGCAGCTGGAAAAGGATGGATCCAGAGCTCTTCTCCTCCTCCTCCTCCTCCTCGCCTTTTTCCATGCAAAGATGGGCGCTGGAAGTCAGGATTTGAAGAGCTTGAGCTGGTTTAGCCCGGGGATTAAATGATTAAGGATCATTAGGGTTGGGAATTTGAGGAGAGCTGGATGGAGGAACACTGGGAGAATTCTCGCCTTCCCTCTGGGGCTGGAGCCTGGCTCTGCTCCTTTGCCACGAGGGACAGCACAAATAATTCATTAAGTGGTTTTTTTTTTGAGTTTTAAATGCAGGGAAGTGGCACTTGGAACAAGGGGCTGTGCTGATTGACACATCCTCATCAAAGCTGCTCAGTGGCAAACCTGAGTCACGGGTGGTTTGGGGCAAAATCCCACAAATCTGAGGAAAAGAGGGGAAAAGGGGAAAAGGGAGCTCTCCTCTGGAACTCACTGCTTTTGGCAAACATTTCTGCAAACGAGCTCAGGGGGAGGAGTGGGAACAGCAGATGTTCAGTGAGTGCTCGCTGACATAAGTGGAGGGCAAATATTTGATGGCTTCAATCTGAATTATTATTATTTACTTTTAATAAAGTGTGGCTGGAGGACTCGAGAGCTACAGTATCCCTGTGCCAGGTGCTGCACAAACGTGGGAAGCCTGGCTGGAGGGGAAGCAGAAAGGGTTTATTCAGCCAAGGAATTAACACAGCCCGTTTGTGCAATTAAATTGTTTTACACTTCCAATGCCAAGTACCAAAATGTGAGCATTAGACAGACAAAAACAAACAATGAGAAAAAACAATTTCCTTAAATATTTGCCACGTTTTAGGCAGCACTTAAAAGTAAATATTTTGTTCAAATTTCAGCCACTCCTGTACATAACTAAGGGGGGGGGTGGGAAGTGAAGGGCTTCAACCTTTCCAACTCCTCAAAAAAAAATCCCACAATTGGCTGTGTGACTGATTAAGGGTTATTTGCAGACATTGGTGGATGATCTCAAACACAGCACGGATTCTAAAGGAATACAGATCACCAGCATTCACGAGGCTGGGAATTTATTAGATTAGTCAGAGGCTCAGATCTCGTCAGGGAGATTTGGCATTAGGGTACAGATAAAGGAATTATGAGGAGGGGAAAAAAAAAAAAAAGGGCTTTTGTGGAGAACAGGATGTTGGGTCTATAGTAATGCAATATTTAATAAGAACCAATATCTTCCAGGCTGAAGAGCTGCCTCTGACAGAGCCCATCCCTGTGTGAGAGCACAGGGGAGGAACAAATCCTTCCCCTGCAGCCTCTGAACACCCAGACGTGCCCAATATTTCTGGTTGTCCAATATTTCTGGGTGTCTGTCTGTCCCAATATTTCCCCTGTAGCCAGACGTGCCCAATATTTCTGGGTGTCTGTCTGTCCAAAGCTGAAAGCACGGAGCCAGAAATGATTTTTACAAAAAAAAAAGCCTTTTCTCCCCATCCTCCCCACCCAGCTGAGAAGGGCTCAGGTAGGCTCTGTCTGGAGCAGCTCCAGCTTGAAAAATTCATCTGTGCCAAAGAGATCAAAGCCTGCCCTGCACCCACAGGTTCTCAGAGAACAGGAGGAACCCCAGGCTCTGCTCCAGCAGCAGCCAAAGCTCTCCTGGATTCCAGGTGGGCAGGGGCAGTGCTGGGCTTTCCTGGGAGGAGGTTGTTGCTGGAGGGAACTATTTATACCCCAAAGTGGTCCTGAAATGGTTGCTGATGACAAAAAACCCCAAACCAAACAGCACAAACCCACCCACCACGACCTCTCCTCGCTGGGTCTGACTGATGAACGTGTTGGAGTGAGAAAATGCTCAGGCTGGAGGATTTCTGATAAAACCACATTTGGCTGCAAGCCTTGAGTGAAGACAAGGCCTTGCTCGTTAATTTTAAAGATCCCTTTAAAATTGGAATCTGCTCTTGATTAGCAGAAGGGAAGGTTAAAGGAAGCTGCAGGAGCACTCCTCCCCCTCCAGGGAAGACAGCACTGAATTCCTCCCTTTCACGAGGACTTGCTAAGAAACCTGGAAGGATGAGATTTTTCAGAGGGCCTGAGAGCAGCAGGCAGTGAATTCCCAGAGAAATTCAGCCTTAGGACACCCTCCTGCAGAGGATCCAGCCTGATGTGTGCCCTGGGTTTCAACAGGGAGGGCAGGAGCACGGCCTGGGGAGGTTCTGGTCCAGCACAGGGATGAAGGACAAATGCTCTGGGACAGAACTCCTTCCCTTTCCTTCCTGCAGCACAAATCCAAACTCGGGCAAAAACCCCACGGGGAAAGAGGGATGGTTGGAGGAGCAACACCACAAAGGGAGAACTGAGAAATCTGCCTGAAAACCAGGGCTCAGCCTTGGAACTCTGGAGTCACTGGGATTGTCCTGCCGCCCTCTCCCAGAGCCAGGAAACCCTCTGAAAACATTCCCGAGGAGGAGCTGAGGCTCCCGAGGGTCTGTGCTGCCGGGGAGGGGGTGAATCACACCTGGAATGGGTGCGGGGAGCTCTGAGCAAGGCGATTGCCGGGCAGGGAGGTGCTGGGAACAGAGAACATCAGCATCAGCAGGAACAGCTCGGGCGGGTGACTCAGAGGCCGCGGGGCTGTCACATCCCCGGAGCCCCGCTCAGAGGAGGAAAAACCGGGATTAGGTGCTCGGGGGGGAGATGTGTGAACACTCCCCAGCGAGAGGATCCAGTCAGGTGCAAAAACAGGAATGTTCCTGCACCAGGAGCGGGCACGGGCTGCAGGGAGCACACCCTCGGGACTCTGGATGGAAAAGGATCTGGGCAAGGGGGAGCCGGGAGAAAGGCAGAGCAGGGAGATTTTCAGCAGGCTTCTGGAAGGAGCTGATGGCAGAACTGCTGGTTTGATAGACACGAAGGCTGCAGCGTTGAAATCAGGATTTAATTCTAATTAAAAGCCGCGGCCTGGGCAGGGTTTTTGCCTCGAATTCTGCCCCTGCGGGTGCAGAGGTGGCCGAGCTGGTTCCTGCAGAGCAGAGAGGAGCAGGGACAGAGGAGCTGTGCCCCCTCGGAGCCCCTGCTCAGGTGCAGTCACTGCCGTGCCCTCAGTCACGGCTGTCACCTCCCCTGTCACCTCCCCGCTGCATTTGCATCAACGACTCAGTGCCCGGGGGAGTCGCGTTTATTTAAAGCCACCAGGGCTCTGCTGGGTGATCCTGTGTCAGCTGCTCCTGCAGGAGCCCAGCAGCGCAGGGGATGGGGGTTTTCAGCAGCATCAGCAGTGTTTGCTCAGGTTCAGGGCAGCATTGACAGTGTTTTCCTCATCCCCGGCCTCTCCTCCTCCTCCTCACTGCCTGCAGACACTGTCCCCCGAGCAGAAATGAAGAGGAAAAGGTTCTTGCTCAGTGCCAGCTCTCCCACACCCTCCTTGCTCTCCAGGGAACCACGAGCAGGAATCCACAGCAATTCTGGGCTTGCATGAGAACAAAAAATAAATAGTGAAACGACTCCAGAAGATGCTTTTTTCCCCCTCCACAAAACCCCTGAACAGGGAAACAAAGCAGCTCCTCAAACACATTTTCCCCCTTCCCTTTCTCTTCCACCTCCTCTCTACTCCATAGAAGAGGATGTCACTCCCCTGGACTGGAACATCTTTGTTGCACTCCCAGAGGGGCCCAGCAAACATCTGGAGGACAGAAAGGATGTCAGTTTGACAGCTTCCTCTGGCCCATTGATTCCAGAATTCCAGGGGAGAGCGACAACATTCAGGGAGGCAGCGTTCTGTGCAAATTCCACTTGAACATTGATTTCTGCACGGAGCCCTGGGAGAGGATCTGTCTGTGAGCAGCCTCAGCAGCCTGGTGGGCACCTCTGGGCAGCAGCAATTAGCAGGGAACATCAATCTGGCAGGCAAAACACCCCGGGGCCAGCAGGCAGAGGCTGTTCTGGGGCTGCTGTGGGACATCTCCCCTGGGGATGCTGGCGCTGGTGGCTTTGGCTGCTGTTTCCCTGTGGGCTGCACACTGAGTTAGGCCCCAAAATTGTGTCTGGTGGGCAGAGGAAAGCTTGGGCTTTGAATGCTCACTCTGAACTCCAGATTTCATCCTGAATGTGTCCGAGGCACAACCTTAGGGGGATTCCATGCAGAAGCAAAGGCTGGCTGAAGCTTTGGCCCCAAATCTTTACCAGGGACACGAGTGGCACCCTTCAGGATCAGCCCTGCCAGGATTTTATCTGCAAGCAGAGTGAAAACCCAGAGGAGACTCACACCTTTGCTGTTTCTGGGAGCAAAAGGGTTTTTCAGATGCTGCCAGAAGGCGTTTGTTGGGTGCTGAGCATCCCCCACTTGCCAGGCAGAGCTCTCTCCTGCTCGTGTGCCACAGTGGTAATCAGCCAATCCATCACCAGAGAAATCCTGGCGTGGCAAACAAACCCCTTTCACTTTGCTCTCTGGAAAAAGAGCAGGGCAAACCTCTGCCTCTCTCCCCGTGAATTCCAGCAGCAGATTCCCTCCAGCTGCAGCAAAACTGCTCCCAGGTGGGTTTTGCTGGAGCAGGGAGGGCGATGTGAGGGGCAGGAGCAGCAGGGATGTGCAGCAGGATGCTGCTGCTGCTGCTGCTGCTGCACTGCTGCCGTCAAACACGAGGCTGCAACCTTGCAGCCCTGTCCTGCCCTTGACCCTGCAGCAGCAAATCCATATCTGGATTAGCTCAGCCACCCTGGAAATCCGTGGGGGCTCTGGGTGGGAATTAGAGTGGCTTTGCTGCCGTTAATTCACAGGGGAATTTGTTCCTTTCTGGACTCTTTCTCCCCCTCAAACCAAGACTCTTGTGCAGGAACTTCACCAAGGCCAGAGCCAGGTGCTGTCTGTGCCTTTTCCCTGTGTTTTTCACCCCTTCCCTCTCCCTTTTCCCCAGGAAAATGCAGCTTTCTGCTCTCTCCCTTTCCCAGCTGCTCTTTAAGTGCCTCTTTCTTCTCTGCTGAGGAACTGTCAGCACTGAAATCAAAATTGCTCCTCAAAGCAGGACTGAGAGACTCACAAAACACCTTAATGGCCACCAAAAAATGCCTCCAAAAGGCTGCCAGCTCTGGGGCTGGAGAGGAGAAGGTTCTTTTTAGGATTGAAAACTCAAATTTTCCAAAGCTGGGAATTAGCAGAGTCATCCATGCAATTGTAGTTTGTGCCAGGAGGATGTGTGCTGGATACAGCCTTTAACTGTGTGATCACACAGCTTTAATTCCTAGGGTTTGGTGTTTAAGTTTCCCTGTTTCATGCAAAGCATTTGGAACTTTCCTTCTGTTTCATTTTCCCAAATTAAAACTTTTTTTTCCTTCTTTTTTTTCTTTTTTTTCTTTTTTCCTTTTTTTTCTTTTTTTTTTTCCCTTTTTTTCCCTTTTTTTTTCTTTTTTTTCTCTTTTTTTTTCTTTTGTTTTTCAAATAGAAACACCCAATCTTTTCACTTCTACAACATTCAAACATTGTCTTTTAACTTTCTGCCTGGTGCATATAAAGACAAAAATGATCACTGTGAAAAGAGTTCTAGTTAAAGAAAAAAAAAATCTTGAGGGAGAAGGAAATGAAAGGAAATTTTGATTCCTTTACCCAGGGATTTTTCCACCCTCCCTAACCAGTAAATTCCTGAGGAATGGACACAAGAGATGAGCTAGAAACAACTCCTCCAGCTCCACCAGGGAGCTGGAACAGCCTGGAAAAGGCTGGAATTGCTGAGCCCATCTCCCTCTCTGTGGCCTTCCCTTCTCAAAGCCAAAATTCTTCCTGCAGTCAGAGCTCAGAAAAAAAAAAAACAAAACCAGCACAGGCCCGAGGGGCTGATCCTGCCCACCCCAACCCCTTCCACCCTCAAAGCCACTTCTCCATGCCCCTGCATTTTTATTTATTTTTTTTTTTTTTTTTTGGCCCACCCTGCATTTTCTGCACGGTTCTGCCTCCTCGAGATAGTTTTGCATTATGAAAGGGCAACAGGAGAAGAGAGAAAAAAAAAAAAAAAACTGTTGCTGTATTTAGCATTGATTTTTCCCCTTCACTCTGAGTCACAGAAGCTAACATTTAATTAATTTCTGACACTTTGACAGCTCCTAAGAAGACATTTGTAGAGCTATCAAGTGCTGCTGATAGCACTGTCAGACAGACACTTTTTGAATTATCAGCTATTAAGGACCCATATGCAACAAATTTCCAAGGATTATTATCCAAATTGTTCTCTGAATGAGCAAAGCACACAAAAGCTCAGCGAAACATAAAGGAACCATTGTTCCCGGGTGAATTTGATATTTGCAAATGTTTTGCTATTTTGATCACTTGCATGGTTTAATAAACCCAAGTCACTTTTGTCTTTGATTAAAGGGAATTAAGTGGCCCTGGTTTGGGGTGTCTGAGAGCAGGGCCCAGGTTCCCCAGGGTGGTCCTCAGGGAGATGCAGCTTGGGAAAAATGTGGGATATTTGATCCTGGGAAGGGCAGGGCTGTTGGTTTGATAGATATGAAGGCTGCAGGGTTGAAATTAGGATTTAATTCTAATTAAAAGCCCCAGCCTGGGCAGGGTTTTTGTCTGGAATTCTGCCCCTGTGGGTGCAGAGGTGGCCGAGCCTCCTGCTGGTGCCTGCAGACCAGAGAGGAGTGTGGAGAGAGGAGCAGGGAGTGAGGCCACAATTCCAGAAACATGGAATTGTTTAGGTGGGGAAAGCCCAGTCAAGCCAGCAGCACCACCAACCCACCACGTGGCCCCCAGTGCCACCACCAACCCACCAGGTGCCACCTCCACAGGGGTTTGGGCGCCTCCAGGGATGGGGACTCCACCCTGGGCAGCCTGTGCCAATGCTTGGCAACCCTTTCCATGGATTTTTTAACCCTCCATAAAATATTTTATTTGTTATTATATTTTATCCAGTGTAAAAACCTCCCCTGGCACAACTTGAGGCCTCTGTGAAAGGCTCAGGAGTGATCCCAGCCAGGTGTTGGCGTTTCCAGCTCCTCCCTGCATCACTGGCTGGGTTGTGGGGAGGTCAGGGATGGTTTGTGAGCTGAGGGGATTCTCAAATTCCAGCCCAAATTGCTTCTGCTGCGTGGGAAATCCTTTCTCTGAGAGGGACAGAGATGTGGAGAGGGAATACCCATCGTTCCAGCCCTGCAGTGAACCCACCTGGCCCAGAGCTGAGCCATCCTCCCCACGCTGCCAGGACAAACCTTTCCCAAAACCATCCCACGAGTCTCACTGCAAACACAGGATTTACTGCTCACATCCTGGCACCAGAGAGAGCCCCCAAAACAGCACCAGCCAGAGCTCCCCTCCACACCCCACAGCCTCCTCTGGCTTTCTTTGTTCACCTCCCTCAGCACAGAGGAGCTTTCTGCTGTCTGAATTTGGAGTTCGTGGCACACAAACCTCTGTCCCAGCAACTGAATTTCTTCACAGAGAGATAGAAAAATCCCAAAAGGCACTCACAGTGGGTAAAACAAACACCAAAGCTTCCCAAGTTTTAGGGAACTCCACAGAAATCCTGTGGTTTTTTATATTTTACCTCTGGAGGAGTGCCCAGAACGTGGCCATGGGCCAGGGAGTGGTGTTGGGTGTTGCTGTGGTGATCAGGTTTTCCAAGGAAAACCAGGAAAATCATGTTCCCAGTGCCAGGAGCTGCTGAGGGCCGTGTCCCCACCATGTCCCCCTTCACTGTCACCTCACTGGGGCAACGGCAGAGGCAGCCCTGGCTGCAAAGCTGTTGCTGTCAAACTCCATCACTGTCACTAGTCAGGGTCTTGGGGTTTAAAATTTATTTATTTCACTGCTGGAGGGGGAAAAAAAGAAAGGAAAAGACAGAAAAAATAATAAAAAAAAAGGAATACAGCCCAAAGCCCCACAAAACACATGGAAAATAAACAAAGTGGGTCATGGCACTTCTGCCCTGAGCCGTGCACACCTGACAGGGAGCGGGGACAAAAAAATCCCAGGTCTAACCAAACTTTAACACAGAGTAAGTGACTCAGAAATCTGGGGGGGAGCTGGAAATAAAGCCCAGCTTCTGGAATCCCTGCCTGGAATGGGAATCCCTGCCTGGAATGGGAATCCCAGCCAAGTTTCACCCAGGGCGGGGAGAACCGGCCCCAGGGAACCCTGCCAGCGCGGCAACACAAACCTGATTCATTTTTCCCCATTTCTATTTTCCATGCTCAACCTCCAACCCCTCCGTGGCAGGGTGCAGCTGGCCCCATCCCGGGAGCCCCATGGATCCCCTCAACCTCTCGTGGTACGACGGGGACAGGAACTGGAGCAGGGCCCTGAACGCCTCGGAGGCGGCGCAGAGGCCGCACTACAACTACTACGCCGTGCTGCTGGCCCTGCTCATCTTCGTCATCGTCTTCGGCAACGTCCTGGTCTGCATGGCAGTGTCCAGGTGAACCCTGAGGGGCCAGCAGGGCCACGGGGATTGGGAACGGGCTGGAATGGGGTTTGAGGAGAGATACCCGGAGACTGGGATGCTCTTAGGACTCGTGGGGAAAGGCAACCTGAGCAGGACCGGCTGAAGCGTGGTCCAGAGGAAGGGAAGGGAAGGGAAGGGAAGGGAAGGGAAGGGAAGGGAAGGGAAGGGAAGGGAAGGGAAGGGAAGGGAAGGGAAGGGAAGGGAAGGGAAGGGAAGGGAAGGGAAGATATTTAATAATATAAATAATACAAATATCTTTAAAATAGGATGGTCCATCTACGTCATTTCCTTCTATAAACACAACTATTCTGTAAAACTACATATTATATAAAGATATAATAATTATATAAAACAATTATATAAAATATTTTCTATGATTTTTATTTATATTTATATAAAATGATTATATAAATTATATAGTTTATATATATAAACTAGATATAACTATATATAAGTATATATTCTTCTATATATTTCCATAAACTTCTATAAAACTACATATTATAGAAATATATAACAATTATATAAAACAATTATATAAAATATTTATATAAATAATTATATAAATATTTTTATAATTTTTATTTCTATTGATATAAAATAATTATATAAATTACATAGTTTTTATATATAAACTAGATATAATATATATCTAGTTTTTATATATCTATAAACTAGATATAACTATATATAGTTTACATACCTATATATAAACTAGATATAACTATATATATAGTTTATAGATATATATAAACTAGATATAACTATATATAGTTTACATATATATATAAACTAGATATAACTATATACATAAGTATATATTCTTCTATATACTTAGAAACTTCTATAAAACAAGCACCTAGCACCAAGCAATCTAGCTCCAGCTTAGGCACCTAATAACCTTTAACTCGTCTTTTGTTTTTCCTAGCTTGCATTTTAATCAACACAAATTTCTTCTAACCCTTGGCTAAAATCTTAATTAACTTAAAGAACTCTTTGCCCTCACAGGGAGCGAGCCCTGCAGACCACCACCAACTACCTGATCGTCAGCCTGGCCGTGGCTGACCTGCTGGTGGCCACGCTCTGCATGCCCTGGGTGGTGTACCTGGAGGTAAGGGCTGACAACTGCTGGCTGAGGGATCCGGGCAGGCTGGAAATCAGCTCCTGCCAGCCCCCCTGAACTCCCCCCCGAAGTGTTTTTCCTGCCCTAAATACAGGTTTTTTCATTCCCTGAAGTGCAGGTTTTTTCGTTCCTGAAATTGCCCTTTTTTTTTTTTTTTTTTCCTGAAATTGTAGCTTTTTCATTCCTGAAATTGCCTTTTTTAATTCTTTTTTTCTGTTTCTGAAATTGTAGCTTTTTCGTTCCTGAAATTGCCAGGTTTTTGGTTTTTTTTTTCTAGGAGATAGATTTGAGAGCAGCTAGCTCGATATCCCACTGCTGCTGCTCAGAGGAGTAAATGACAGCCCAATTGCAGCAGAAATTCGGGGTCAAGAGGGAAAGGACCCCAATTTGGTGTTCAAAACTCCGCCATGGGTACCACACTGAAATGTCAAATTTGTGGAGGTGGAAGGGGCCCACAAGGATCATTGAATCCAGCAATCAAAAAAAAAAAAAAAAAGGCAATCAAGGCCCTGTTTCTGAAGGAAGGCAATTGTGGAAGCAGGATAGGAATCCACAGCTTTTATGTCACAATAGAGGGGAGAAAATGACTTTTCACACCTCAGCCTTCAGCACAAAACCATCCCGAGCTGCCAATTAATTCCCGGGCTCTCACTTAGGGGAGGGAATGATAACACAGAGAGGAGAGCTCGGGAAGGGCCAAGGAGCCCTTTGAGTCCTGATGCAAAGCAAAACAAACCCACGGAGGTGACAGGGCTGTGAGAGAGCACGGTGCTAATTATCACCGGAGTTAATGATTGTTTTCCCGGCACTCAGAGCAGCCCCTGAAGCTCAATAACGTGGCCACGGGCTGGTGGGACAGCAGGCACTGCCTCGGGGACTTTTATATCATTCTATTCTATTCTATTCTATTCTATTCTATTCTATTCCATTTCCATTTCCATTTCCATTTCCATTTCCATTTCCATTCCTTTCCATTCCATTCCATTCCATTCCATTCCATTCCATTCCATTCCATCCATTTCCATTCATTTCCATTTCCATTCCTTTCCATTTCCATTCCATTCCATTCCATTCCATTCCATTCCATTCCATTCCATTCCATCCATTTCCATTCATTTCCATTTCCATTTCCATTCCTTTCCATTTCCATTCCATTCCATTCCATTCCATTCCATTCCATTCCATTCCATTCCATTCCATCCATTTCCATTCATTTCCATTTCCATTTCCATTTCCATTTCCATTTCCATTTCCATTTCCATTTCCATTCCCATTCCATCTTATTCCTTTTTTTTTTACCACGACCCATTTGAAGCAGAGGCTGGAAATAAAGGAATGGAATGGAATGGAACGGAACGGAATGGAATGGAATGGAATGGAATGGAATGGAATGGGAATGGAATGGGCTCCTGCTCCCTCAGGTCCAGCCAGAAGAACCTCTCAGAGCCTTTTAATTTTAAGGCAGGAGAATAAACCACAAATGATGCAAAATTCTCTCCCTTCTCTGGGCTCACTTGCAGGGGCTGCCTTGATCTACCAGCTGGGACAATTTTCTCCAGGCCTGGTGTCACAAGCTTGGCCTAAAACTCAAAAGCAAAATGAAACGCTTAAAAAAACCCCCCAGCCTTGGTGCAAACAGATCTTTTACCCCCAAATTTTGGAGGTTTCTCCAATATGAAAACACCAAGAGAGAGAACTGCTGCAGCTCCCAGCTTCTCCCAAACCATGCCCTCCGGAAATTGGTTTTGCAGAGGTTTGGATCTGGCTGGAAACCTCTGCCTTTGGGCAAATTCTCCTCAAAGTTCCTGATGTAACCGTCTCTTAAGCGCTTTTTTAATCACCGAGTATTCATCTGTCACTCAGGCTTCAATGCAGTCATTCTTCCTTCTTTATGCTGCCTATGGTTATGTATATCAGAGCAGAAATAACTGAAGAATAGATATCTTATTCATTCTATTTTCAAATGCAGTAGGGCTCTATTTTTGTTAGAGGGAAATATACTTTTTTTTTTTTTTTCATCACATGTCAAACACGGCAGTCCGAATAATTGCCATTAAACTTAATTGGCAAAGTTCGGCTTCGACAGCACAGAGAAGTGAAGAGGGAAAAGGCTACTGGTGCCTGGAAGTGTTATCATTAGTTCTTTGTCTTTAGCACGTCGTGTGGGGTGTTAAAGGCTTTTCACTCTGAGTTAAACTCGTTTTGTTCGCCAAAAAAAAAAAAAAAAAAGAAAAAGAAAAAAAAGAGATAAAGGTGAGGAATGCCCGCCCCGATTTTTTAAAGGAAGAAATGAAGGGAAGCTCCTGCTTGTCAGCTGCTGACCTTTGCTGGGTGTAATTGGAAAAATTGTCTGGGGGAAAAAGCTTTAAGTTCAATTAGAGGTGCTTGGGAATTAAAATGAATCTCTTTCCCTCCTCGTTCCGCCTTGAAACGCTCCCGAGAGCTGTTTAAGCTCCTTTATCTCCCCTTCCAAGCCGGAGGAGCCTTGTGCTCCCCGATGCCACTGGAATGTGAGCCTGGGTTTGCTGCTGGGGCTGCACAAACCCACCGAGAGCAGCGGGGTGGGGCTGGGCAGGAGGGACCCAAGCCCCAAGGATTGCTCACCAGCCCCAGGAATTCCTCACCAGTCCCAGGAATTCCTCACCAGTCCCAAGGAATTGCTCACCAATCCCCAGGATTTGCTCACCAGCCCCAGGAATTCCTCACCAATCCCCAAGATTTGCTCACCAGTCCCATAATTTGCTCACCAGCCCCAGGATTTGCTCACCAGCCCCAGGATTTGCTCACCGGCCCCATTCTCTCTCTGCAGGTGGTTGGTGAGTGGCGGTTCAGTCGCATCCACTGCGATATCTTTGTCACCCTGGATGTCATGATGTGCACTGCCAGCATCCTCAACCTCTGTGCCATCAGCATCGACAGGTGAGGGCTCTGTGCCACCAGCCTGTGCCAAACCCAGGGTGGCAACTCCCAGCCACCTCTGTGTGGTCACTTTTTACCTCAGAGGCTTGAAAAGGGCGGCAGCTCCTTGGAGAGCAGCCTAAAGGATCTCGATGAGCTCTGAGCAGGGAATTCTGTCAGGAGACACAGTGCTGGGAATGCAGAGGGAATTATCTCTGTGCTCCCACCAGTCTGGTCCTTCTGTTTGCCTCCTGGGATGGTGCAGCAGGCGATGGTGGGAAGGGGTGGGAGGAGAAGGCCGTGCTGAGCTGCCCCAGCCTCACCCCTCCTGGCGTGGCTGCAGCCACCTCAGGACACGTGAAACGTGCCCTGCCCTCACTGTGCCATGCTGGGCAGGGCCTGGGCGCAGTGGCAGGCCTGGCAGGGTGACAGCAGGGTGTCCCTGTGTCACGACCCGCTAATGCAAGCGAGAATCGTGATGGTTCGAGTGATCTCAGAGCGCAAAAGACACAGCAGGGGACAACAACAGTTTGCTCAACAGCAGTACACTTTATTAAGTGCACACAGCACTATATGTGATAGAGGGAGAGAGAAGAGAGAAGGGGAGAGGGATAAAAAGAGAGAGAGAGCGAGAGAAGAGGGGGTATAGCTACCAACGGAGAGACGGAGTTCTCGTGGTGCAGGTGATCAACAGACACGTCTTTGTCCGTGGGGAGATCTCAGAATTTGGGCCATTTCAAGGGGTCTCTTATCATCCTTTTCGAAGTGACAGGTGGCTGGCCAAGGGGTGAGCTCAGCATCAGCAGGTGCGCTGAGAGCAGGCCGAAGTGCTCTGATGCCTAGAGCAGAATGTCCACTCAGGGAACGGTACAGGGCAAGCACAGGACAGACCAGTCCGAAAACCAGTCCATTGTGTCGTGCCCATTGTCTTCACCGGTTCTCATGGAGATGCAATGGTCCAGTCAGTGCACCTGCAGGCAGCAAGCATCCCAGCTCAGCCAGGCCACAACTCCTGTATTGGGCCCTCAGGTTTCAGTCCCAGTCCTTATGGAGTCTTCAGTCTCCATCCTTGGCGATGATCGTGAGGCAGATGAGGAACATTTAATTAATTTCTGACACTTTGACAGCTCCTAAGAAGACACTTGTAGAGCTATCAAGTGCTGCTGATAGCACTGTCAGACACCCTGTGCGTGTGTCCCCTGCAGGTACACGGCCGTGGCCATGCCCATGCTCTACAACACCCGCTACAGCTCCAAGCGCAGGGTCACCCTCATGATCGCCGTGGTCTGGGTCCTCTCCTTTGCCATCTCCTGCCCGCTCCTCTTCGGCCTCAACAACACAGGTGAGGGCTCTGCCGCCTGCAGCTGGCTCCTGGTGGCTTCCTGGGTGCCCAGACAGCCAGGAACAAACGTGGGATCAGGTCTGAGGTGTATTTGGAGAGTTGTCTCCCACTGCCACCCCTCGCTACTCGCAGCTGACTCTGGCTCTGGTTCATCTCCAGCTGTTCCAGGGAGGGTTTCAGACCCACCACAACTAAGGTGATGCAGAAGCTCACACAGCACCAATCTCTGTTACCTTAACGTTTGCCCACTGCAAATTCAAAACCCTCCTTCTATTAAAACACACAAAAAGGAAAAGCCGTGGGACAAAACCTTCCCTGAGGCAGGAGAGAAAAGGACTGGCAGCTCAAGCAGCAGTTTCCTGGGAACCCTGGGTTGGATACAGCACGGGGTCAGCACTCATTGCTGCAAGGCAAGGAGCAGCCAGGGAATTTTGGGGTGATGTGACTCCAGCAGTCATTGCTGCAATGAAATTCCAGGGAATTTTGGGGTGATGTGACTCCAGCAGCCATTGCTGCAAGGCAAGGAGCAGCCAGGAAATTTTGGGGTGATGTGACTCCAGCAGCCATTGCTGCAAGGCAAGGAGCAGCCAGGGAATTTTGGGGTGATGTGACTCCAGCAGTCATTGCTGCAATGAAATTCCAGGGAATTTTGGGGTGATGTGACTCCAGCAGCCATTGCTGCAGGGCAAGGAGCAGCCAGGGAATTTTGTGGAAGCAGGATAGGAATCCATGTCAATCATTGATGCAAAGCAAGGAGCAGCCAGGGAATTTTGGGGTGACGTGACTCCCCTGCAGTCCGAGGGGAGCAGCCGGGAACAGCAGCGGGGACAACACCCCCCAAAAGGTTTTCTCTCTTCCAGATGAGAAGGAGTGCATCATTGGCAACCCAGCCTTCGTGGTGTACTCCTCCATCGTGTCCTTCTACGTGCCCTTCATCGTCACGCTGCTGGTCTACGTGCAGATCTACATCGTGCTGCGGCGGCGCAGGAAGCGCGTCAGCACCAAGCGCAGCAGCCACGTGCTGGACTCGGACACGCAGGCGCCCCTGAAGGTACCCAGAGCTCTCCATCCTCGCCCTGCCCTGCTCCTCCTGCCCCAAACCTCCCCCCGCCCGGGCTGGCCCCAGCGCCGGCTCCCCAGGGTGGGTGCTGTGGGCGGTTTGGGGTGGCACGTCCTGGGCTCTCAGCTGGCTGGGGTTCCTCAGAGCTCTCTGGATCTCAGGGGCTGCTCCAGCAGCAGATTTGCACCAGGAGCTGCTGCAGGAGCCTTGGGCTGGGCTGGGGTGCCCAGGAACAGAGGCTGCACTGTTGTCTCAGCCGGTCCTGCAGAGTGACAGCATCAAGGAACGGTTTGGGTCAGAAGGGACATCAAAGCCCATGGGCAGGGACACCTTCCACTGTCCCACGTGGCTCCAGGCCCCATCCAACCTCACCTTGGACACCTCCAGGGATGGGGCAGCCACAGCTTCTCTGGGCAACCTCTGCCAGGGCCTCTCCACCCTCACAGGGAAGGATTTCCTCCCAATATACCATCCGAACCCACTCTCCTTCAGCTTAAGGCCATTCCCTCGTGCCCCACCACTGCAAGCCCCTCTGCAGCTCTCCTGCAGGAGCTGCAAGGTGTCCCCAAAGCTCGGTGGCAATGCACAGCTCCTCCCTGGCAAGCACAGCTCTGCAGGGACCGGCCTCTCCCAGCGGGAGCTGCGTGTGAGGGAGCCCAGCTGGGCGGGCTGGGTGTGAAAGCACTTGTCAAAACACAAACACGGCTCTGGCAGCAGCAGCACAGCCAGGGGGATGTGCAGTCCCAGAGGCTTCCAGCTCCAGACTGTGCTGCCTGGGAAGGAGGCAGTCAGGCAGGGACACACAGACACCAGCAGAGCTCCGTGGCCTCCTCCTCCCTCTGCAGAAGAGCACAGGGGGTGCTCACAGCCCCCACCACTGCTCCTCCACGCCAGGTTCTCATCCACTTCTCCATCCTGGTCGGCGCCTCAGCCAGGCTGGGGGATTCCTGATTGATTCCTTTGTGTCCCCACGTGCCTCCCTTTACCAGCTTCCCTTCCCAACCCCTCTGTGCCTGTGTAACCTCTGAGCTGGTGCTTGCCCCTTAGGACAAATGCACTCATCCAGAAGACGTCAAGCTCTGCACAGTTATTGTGAAGTCCAATGGGAGCTTCCAAGTTAATAAGCGCAAAGTGGTGAGTGTTAAAGAGAAGTGGGAGCTTTCCAGAGCCTTCAGCCTTCCCCTTCTCCCTCAGGACACGAGGTTAATTTATCTAGGGTGGGAGAAAAATAAACCTAAGAGCAAAGGTTACCATTCGATCTCAAAATTTAAATAGTCTTCCCATTCCTTGGAGTGAAGCAGGGGGTTTAAGCTCGCAGAGCTCAAAAATCCAGATTAAGCTCACCTAAAGATCAGCTCGAAAAGCCACGGCATTTGAACATTTTTGTGCCTTTGGTTTCCTCCTCCTCCCTGTTATTTAAATCTCGGACTGCGTTGGCTTTGCTGGGTTTTGCTTGTTGATTCCTTTTTTATTTATTTGCATTCCAAAAACCTGAATAAAATCAGAGGGAGTGGAGACAGCGTCTCCCCCACTCCTGAGCCTCTTTGTGCCAAAAAGGAGAATCCTCCAGAGCAGCTCTGTCAATCTCATCTGCCCAAAAATGAGACTTTAACCAGCTTATCCAATTATAACCAGCTTATCCAATCCTGCTGTCCAAACACACCACAGCCCTTTCTCCAGGCAGCACGCAGGGAGGGAGAAGAGGGATTGACTGTCCTCCAGCATCATCCAGCTTCACTCTGTAAGGAATGTTCGTTGCTCCTCTCTGTGTATTTACCTGTCATTATGTTGTGGACATTTGATTCTTGTCCAGGAGGCAGAGAGTCACATAGAAGAGATGGAAATGGAGATGGTGTCCAGTACCAGTCCCCCTGAGAAAACAGCCCTCAAACCCACAGCACCAAGTAACCACCAGTTGATTGTGCCAGTTGCTTCTAATCGGGGCAACAACTCTACCCTGCAGGCACCCCTGAGCAGCCCTGGGAAGGTGGAGAAGAATGGCCATGCCAAAGAATCCCACCACACAGCCAGGGTCTTCGAGATCCACTCCCTGCCCAACGGCAAGACGAGGAACTTGCTCAAGGCCGTGATCAGGAGGAAACTGTCCCAGCAGAAGGAGAAGAAAGCCACGCAGATGCTGGCCATCGTGCTCGGTGAGAGCGTGCCCTGGCTGCCCCGGGCTCCCTGCAGGAATCCCAGCCCCCTGATTTTCCAACCCCCTCAGAATTCCCTTCCCTTCGTACATTAGAGAATAGGCAGGCAAGGGGCTGCCCATAGGAGGGGTCCCTCTTCCCCAGCCAGGCACAGCTGGCAGGGCTGCACTAAAGGTGCCCAGAGCTGCCTCTCTTGGGGCATCTGAGCTCCCAAAACGGGGGAAGAGCTGGAGGGGCTTTCTGGAACAAAAGATTTCCTGTATTGCCAAGGTTTCCCCTAAACTCCCTGGATTTCCTGTATTGCCAAGGTTTCCTCTAAACTCCCTGGATTTCCTGTATTGCCAAGGTTTCCTCTAAACTCCCTGGATTTCCTGTATTGCCAAGGTTTCCTCTAAACTCCCTGGATTTCCTGTATTGCCAAGGTTTCCCCTGACTCCCTGGATTTCCTGTATTGCCAAGGTTTCCTCTAAACTCCCTGGATTTCCTGTATTGCCAAGGTTTCCCCTGACTCCCTGGATTTCCTGTATTGCCAAGGTTTTCCCTAAACTCCCTGGATTTCCTGTATTGCCAAGGTTTTCCCTAAACTCCCTGGATTTCCTGTATTGCCAAGGTTTCCTCTAAACTCCCTGGATTTCCTGTATTGCCAAGGTTTCCTCTAAACTCCCTGGATTTCCTGTATTGCCAAGGTTTCCCCTGACTCCCTGGATTTCCTGTATTGCTAACAGAGCACTCTCCTGTGCTGGTAGGATGTATTCCAGCTCTGATTCAGGAGGAGGTTACTCCAAGCAGCTCTAACACCTAATCTCAGCTGTTTGCTAAAATTGAAGCAGCAGAGCTGGCCCCTCTGGAGGGCAGAGTCCCTGCTGTGTCTGGGCTCATGACAGGAGCAGAGGGGTGGAATCAATGCCAGGGTGGAACACAGAGCAGGACACAGAGAGCTCATTCCTCTGGGAAACACACTCCCCTTCTGCCAAAGAGAACCTCACTGCTCCCCCAGCCCGAGAATCCACCCAGCTTCCAGCAATCAAAACCCTCCTCTCTCCTTTTTTCCCCCCTCCCCCAGGTGTTTTCATCATCTGCTGGCTCCCCTTCTTCATCACTCACATCCTGAACATGCACTGCGACTGCAACATCCCGCCGGCCATGTACAGTGCCTTCACGTGGCTGGGCTATGTCAACAGCGCTGTCAACCCGATTATCTACACCACCTTCAACATCGAGTTCCGCAAGGCTTTCATGAAGATCCTCCACTGCTAGAGCCACAAACCCGCGTTTTTTCTGGGGGACGGAGGGGGCAGAGGACGCGACGCCATCCGTGCGCACGGCGGGGCGGCCGGGGAGGAGGGGGCTGCAGCTCTTGGGCCGGGCACCGCTCGGTGCTGGGAGAATCTCGGGGGTGGGAGGGTCTCTTGCCCCGCTGGATCAGCCCCCAGGGTGATTTTCAGAGCCGGCCTGGCGCTGTGGTGGAAGCAGGAGCGCCGGGGTGGAGGCGCCCTGGCGCGGTTCTTGCCCAGCCTGGACACGGGGTGGCCACGGGGCCAGCAGGAGGTAGCGCTGGCACAACTCTCACCAAAGACACGGCCGTCCTTCCTGCTTGGCAGCACAGCCAGACGGGGCCTCTGGAATAGCTTTGCCTTCACCTCGAGCTGACTCGCCCGGTGTTTAACTGCTGAAGCCTTCGGAAACCCGATCAAAACCGACCCGAAAAACTCTCAGAGCTCCCCAGGAGGGTCGAGAAGGTGCTGCCACCCACAGATCCCGCAGCAGCGTGAGCCTACGAGCCGTGGCTGGAAGGGAGAAGGGGGCATCACTCTCATGCCAAACCATCGGTGTAAATAGGAACGAACAGGATGGATTTTGGAGCCCAAGCCAAAAAAAACCCCGAAAAAAGAGATGGAGAGAGAAACTGAAGAGAGAACCTTGTCTTGCATGGTGTACATCCAACAGGACCCCCTCATCTCCCACCAGCATCTCATCTCCAGGCTCTGCCCAGGGTGCCCCCAGGGGAGGGGTGGCAGTGTGGTGAATGTACAGACACGAGGACAGCGTGCCAGGGGCACCCTGAGCACGCCAGCCAGGCCAGGGCTGGCTCTCCTCACCTAAATCAGGGGCCCCAAGGAGCGCCTCGGGTCTGGTTTGCCTCTGTCTCTCCCCAGAGAGTGCAGAATAACATTGTGCCTAATTTAAACCAACAGTCAAGGAGATAAAACTGTGCATTTTGGAAAAAGCCAGAATCAAAACCCAAGAAAGCCCCTACCTGGACCAGCTCCTGCGTCTAAGCTGGACTCTGGAAAGCTCTGGATGTTTCCAGCATCCTTTACTCTCTGCTATCTATTTCCCCCGTGGATTCTAGGAATTGGGACCCCACAAGAGCATCATCACTTCCCCATGCTGAATGTGGCACTGCCAAGCCCACACTGCACCTGCTACCCGTGCTCAGCTCACACCACCTTCTGCAATATCTCTGTAAATAAAACACGGCAAGGTGGATAAAACCTCGTGGAAAACAGCTCTGGCCAGAAGTTCCTGCGGGATGTGGAGCAGCAGAGGGTTGCAATAGCCATAAGCAGGGGCAGGCTCCCAGTTTTCCTGCTGTTTCCTAAAGGAGTAAAAACACAGTTGGGAGAGCAATAGAATCCCTTTTTGATTTTTTTTTTTGGATTTTTTTTGTTTTTTCTCTATGCAGTTTGTGGAATATTCACTCAGTTTCTGCTTCAGGTGAGGTGAAGATCTGCCAAGGTTTCCTCTAAACTCCCTGGATTTCCTGTATTGCCAAGGTTTCCTCTAAATTCCCTGGATTTCCTGTATTGCCAAAGTTTCCCCTGACTCCCTGGATTTCCTGTATTGCCAAGGTTTCCCCTAAACTCCCTGGATTTCCTGTATTGCCAAGGTTTCCTCTAAACTCCCTGGATTTCCTGTATTGCCAAGGTTTCCTCTAAACTCCCTGGATTTCCTGTATTGCCAAGGTTTCCTCTAAACTCCCTGGATTTCCTGTATTGCCAAGGTTTCCCCTAAATCCCTGGATTTCCTGTATTGCCAACAGAGCACTCTCCTGTGCTGGTGGGATGTATTCCAGCTCTGATCCAGGAGGAGATTACTCCAAGCAGCTCTAACACCTAATCTCAGCTGTTTGCTAAAATTGAAGCAGCAGCCCCACCGTAATCCACAGGTTTCTGTTCCAAACCTGGCATCCCTGGGATGGGCTGGAACCCAGGGGGGGTTGGCACTCAGCCCACAGCCTTGTGTAACCTGGCTCCTCACAGCTAAAAACTGCAGAACTGGGAACTGCCAGCTCCAGAGATCTCAGGTACACACCAGCTGTTCTTGTTTCCCCACAGTTTTAACCAAACAAATTCACTCAGTGATGGGAATCGACCCAGACTCGTACCCCAATACTCACAGAATGATTCAAAGGCAGGAGGTTTTGGGGCAGAAAAATAGCAACAAGATACTGGTCTATTTTTTGCAGAAAGATTCATTTGACTTGGGCAATTAACAGGTAGGGAGCTGAACAAAAATAGCAAATATTACATATAAAGACAAAAAGAGCTTTAAAGCATCTGGAAGTTGCCACAGGTGATGTTTGCCCTGTACTAAAGCCTGGTGTGAGCCCTCAGGATAAGTGGAATGATAATATCCCTCAGGATAACGTGGATAATATCTTAACTTTGTGCCATAATTTTACTTTGTGTCCAGTGTTAACCCCAGCAGAATCCTCATCTCCAATCTGAGTACCTTGCTCCCAATTTTATTTTTTTTTTCTGGATCTAGAAGCAGAACCTTATAGCTCAACCCACCTGCAAAAACTCTTCCAAAATGCCATGGAGGGAAAAAACGCTGCTGGAAAAGGCTTCTGTCCCTCACATGCACCAAAACCCCCCAGGAGTGATTCCTCCAACATTCACTGTGAGGAATTACCTGCAGCCCACCCTCCACCCCCAGGAGGTTTTAAGCTGCTCCCACCCAAGGCTCCAGGCTAAACTGTGGGGATGTGAGCACCCCCAGTGCCCTTGGGAAGGTGGCAGTGCCAGGCCCGGCCACCTCTGCAGCAGCTTTTCCCTGCCCATAAAAAACTCCTGCACTTCCAGACAACGGACCGAGCACTTTGGAACTGAGCCTTCCTCCTTTGGAAACAGCACCAGAACTCATCCTCATCCTCACCTCTGGCTTTCCAAGGAGCTTTGGAACTGAGCCTTCCTCTTCTGGAGACAGCATCAGAGCTCATCCTCATCCTCACCTCTGGCTTTCCCAGGAGCTTTGGAACTGAGCCTTCCCCTTTCGGGGACAGCACCAGAACTCATCCTCATCCTCACCTCTGGCTTTCCAAGGAGCTTTGGAACTGAGCCTTCCTCCTTTGGAAACAGCACCAGAACTCATCCTCATCCTCACCTCTGGCTTTCCAAAGAACTTTGGAACTGAGCCTTCCCCTTTTGGGGACAGCACCAGAACTTTCCAAGGAGCTTTGGAACTGAGCCTTCCCCTTTCAGAGACAGCACCAAAACTCATCCTCATCCTCACCTCTGGCTTTCCCAGGAATAAAGCAATGCCACGGGCAAGGACAGTGTGTGCTGGGGTGGCAGCAGCTTGCAGGAGCTCCTCTGAACCCAGCAGGGTCCCGCAGGTCAAATCCAGACCTCACTGTTCCTTCCACTCTGGAGAAACAAAACCACCTCTGCTTTCCCCAAAGACTGCTGCTGGTGAGGGGAAGGCTCCCGAGCTGGTTTTTACAAACACCTTAAGGAGAAGATCTCATTTCTTTGTTCCTCGAGAACTTCAGGGCCTTGCTCTAGCCCCTCTTCTGTGATTCATTATTTATAATTGAAGCTTTAGTTTCTGCTTATTGAGTCTTCCTGCTCCTGCTTTCCCTCCCTGTGACTCCCAGCTTGCTGAAGCCCTGGGTGGGGCTCTCTGCACCCCCAGCCAGGTTTGAATTAAAAGCCAGTGAATTCTGCCTGCACTGTACTTGCTGCTTTGCCTGCTTGCTCCCACTCCACAGAACTGTTTATCTTCCTGGCTGAAGAGTAAATTAACTCCAGTAGGTCTAACCAGCTTGTCCAATCCTGCTGAAATTAAAAACAAAACGAAAAAAAAAGGTGAAAAAAAAAAAGGAAAACAGGAAAAATGAAGCCACTACCTCTTGTGGTGAAAATCTCCAGTGCAAACAGGGCTCCCCAGGGAGTCAGGAATGTATAAAATGCCCATCACAGGTACATGTGACACCAACCAATGTCTTCATGCAGCACTGTAATTAAAGAGAGACTTGCACAAGCCACCCTGATGTCGATCTGATTGGTTTGTTCTGTTCTGCACTGGGGGTTCTGCTGCAGAGCTCAAACACGCAGAGGAAAATTTGCCTTCCCATCAGATCTGGCTTTTTCCTGACTTGCTTTTTAGAACATTTTCCTTTTTTCCTCCCTTAGCCCAGCCTACCCCTGAGAATTCTGGTGTTTGTCTTGCCTGCAGCCAGGAGAATCAGACATGGGCAAGGGGAGATGCAGAGAGGCACAGACAGAAAGGAAATGCTCTGAAATGTCTCTCCTCTCCCAGACAGAAGCAGGCTGGGGAGGATGGGAGGAGGAAGGGGTGGAAGGCAGAGGTGCCCAGCCCAATTTGTGCTGGAGAACCTAATTATTTTATTTTATTTGGGAGTATTTCAGTTTATATTGCACCGTTTTCTCAAGCTACACACTCAGCTTTGGTGTTTCTGCAGGTGGGCCCTCAGCCAGGCTTAATCAGCACTTTTTAAACAAAGATTATCTTCTGTATATAAAAGAAGAAGAAAAAAGTAATAAAAAGAAAAATCCTTCCCACTGCTAGGAAAGAAAGCTGTCTGTCCATCTCTGAGAAGTAACAAACTAAAATTTCAGTTCAATGGCATTTCAGAGCCAAAGGTTTACCCAGTTTTGAGCCAGCACAGAATAATCTCTGCCCCAAAGCCCTCAGTTGATGCAGAAACCAGAATCTCCAGAGCTGCCGAGTTCAAATGAGGCTGAATTCTCCTTGCTGGATGATTCACCTCAGTGCCACCGTGACCGAGGGAAAAGGAGGAGCTCCCATGCCCCCTGCCCTCCCAAACACACCAGAATAAATGATATTTTCAGATCAAACAGGGCACACCAGGTTGTTTTCAGCCTGTCTGGCCTGAGCCTGGCAGGATCAAAGGCAGCTACTCTGAGGCTCACCCTTGCAGCCAAATTTCAGTTCTCAGCCTGTGGACAACAGCCATTCAGGGCACCCAAAAGAGATAAAAAGAACGATCTGCCCATCTCCTGGGGCATCTGAGTGAGTCCTGCTGCTCCAGGTGAGGCCTGACACATCCATGGGGCTGCTTTCTCCTGCACACCCAGGGAAAAAAAAAAAGATAAAACCAGTTACTCTTGTTAAATTAACTCCCTGTCTTTAATCAAAGCTTCTTTTAATAATTCCAACTGCTCCCCCAAGTCTTTCTGACGATACCAGCCTGTCTGCCTCATAAAGAGCTTTTGACTCACAAATAACAACTTTCTCCACCAAAGAGAGAGTGATCACGGTGGACTGAACATAATTAAGGCGTCATGAATAATTAACAGCCCTAGAAATGCCTTTAAAGAGACTGAAGGAGCAAAGCAAAAACCCTTTTAAAGCCGAGAGAGGAAAGCACTCTGCCTCACCAAGCTGCCATGCTGGGCCCGGGGAAAAAGGAGTGGGCTAATGAGAGTGAGTGAGAACATTTACCCAGGGCAGCTCTGCCTCCCTGCTGCCATCCTCCCTGGCAGGCAATCAGCTGCAGCCCTGATGAGCCTGCCAGGGGCACAGCACCCGCTCAGCACCCGTGCCAGGCGCGGGGAGGGCAGGGCACAGCTCGGATCTGCCCTTGCCCACCATGAAAAGCAGTTTTTCCTTGGTTTGAGGCAAATTCCTGCCTGCCAGGGGAGCTGGTGACACCTGAGAGGGGCACAGGAGGTGCTGCACGTCAGCAGAGCAGCCAGGAGGGCTCGGGGAGCTGAGGAGAAGGGGCTCTGCAGGGGATGGGGTTCAGCTGCTGTGGATGCACTGAGGGGGTGAATCAGCCCCCAGAGCTCCTGGCCCGGAGGGCACAGGCTCCCCAGCAGGGCAGGGGGCTGTGTCTGCTGCCTGTGGCAGGATTTGGTGGCAGAGGTGCCTCTGGAGTGCTGAGTCTGCAGGAACTGGCTGCTTTCCCACCTCCATCCCCTCCCATTCCAGAGAATTCCCTGCTCAGAGCAGCCCTGAGCCCCTGGGGCACTGCCACAGCCCACCTGCCCTGAGAACAGGAGCTGCCTCCCCTCTCCACCTGCAGCCTGGGAGCCCTGGGATGGGCGTTTCTCAAGGATATTAAGGGTGGCCCATTCCTGACCACAGCCTGTGGCTGCTGCTCCAAACAAACAGGGGACAGGGAGCCACAGGACAGCAGGACAGAGCAGCCAGGCACCACCCAGATCCTCCTGCCCGTGGTTGGTATTGTGGGGGTTTAATGCTGCAAACAGAGAAAAAAAAAAATAAATCAGCAGAATTCAAGTGTCCTCGTGGCTGTTTCTGCTCCCTGCTGCTCCACAAACCCTTCTGAACTTCAGGCAGATGGAAAGGGCTGCAAACATCACCTGGGAGACAACCGGGTCATAACCTCAGCCCTTGTCAGTGCACCCAACGTTTGGTGACAAACATCGTTAATATTTATCTAACAGTGCAGCCACAAAGCTGAGGGTTTTTTATTCAGGCCGTGTGAAAAAAGGCAAGAAAAGCCCAAACTGACATCAGCCAGAAATGCAGTCTCGTCTCCAAGTGCTAACAGCAACACAGAGCAGCTCTGAGCAGCTCCCGAGTGTGAGTTCAGAGAGCTCTGTCAAATCACCAGCTGGAAAATGTACAAAGCTTCAGAGGGAAACCCAGGAGCTGCAAATCTGATTGAACAAGACAGGTTATGAGCTGGGAGCTCGTCTGTGTGCAGAAATGGGCAGTCAGTGCCAGTCTAAACAAATATGTACATCTCCCTCGGAACACCTCCCTCCCCCTGGGACAGCTCCCATCAGAAACAAAAAGCGACTTTGATCTGGCACAGTTCTTTGGGTTTGCTGGGAAAAAAAAAACCAAAAACCAAAAACCCAAACCTCAAAAAAACAAAAAACAAAAACAAAAAACCAAAAAACCCCAAACAAACAAAAAACCACAAACAAAATAAAACAAACACAAAAAAACCACCCCAAAACAAAACAAAAAACCCCAAACAAACAAAAAATAAAAATAAAAATAAAAATAAAATAAAAATAAAAATAAAATAAAAATAAAAATAAAAATGAAAATAAAAATAACAAAAAAAAAAAACCCCAAAAAACAACCCACCACAAAAAACCACCCTGCAAGATGGCAAAGCAGCTGCCGTGGGTCCTGCAGAGGGACTTGGCACGGGAGGGGTGACAGGAACGTGCTGTGATGAGCTCTGGGGAGCAGGATGAGCCCAGGGGGGGATCCCAGCCCCGGCAGGAGACGATTCCGTGACACGAAAGAGCTGAGCTCCTGCCTCTGCCTCCCTCCCTCCGGGCCGTGCTCCCTGCCGGGGAATCGCTGGGATAATGGGATAACAATCGCTGGGATGCACGGGGTGAGGTCGGACCCGGGGAGATGCTGGTGCCTCGGTGTCCCCGCTCAGCTCCCGGAGGCTCTGAGTGCCCAAGTCGCACCGAATTAACCTCGGGGATGCAGATTTGATGACTGAATTACCGTGGCTGGCAATCCGCCGCGGCGGTAATTGAGTTTGTGCCTGTCCGCAGCTGGTGGCAGATGCTCCGGGTCACACTCCCTCACCGTGTTGACACTGAAGTGCCCACCTGGAGTTTGCAGGGAGGGCAGAGGATGCAGGCAAGGGTTTGCTGGGGCTCAGGTAGTGCCTGGTACCCTGTTCAAGCTCTGCCTTTGTGTCTGAGCCCCCCTGGCAAAGGGAATATTCAGCTCCCTGGCAGTCCCAGGGTGGCTGGGAAGGAGCTGATTGCCTTTGTGATAAACGAGCCCTAAATCACTTCAAAGCTGAGGCCGGAATCACTGGGGAAGATTAGAGACAGTGAAATAGTAGGGACTGGAGCGTGATTCAGAGATAGCAGGGCAAAATCACACTAAATTCTACCTCCTGCTTAATTAAAAAAAAAAAGCAAAAGGAAGTGTTCCATGAGCAGACTGACTGGGATGCTTTTCTTCACCCAGCCAGGCTGGCAGAGCTGGGAACAGGCATTTACACCCCAAAGCCTTGGGGGGAAGGCTTTGTCCCCCTGTGGGTGAACCCCACACACCCCTGTGCTGCAGGGGAAGGCAGCAGTGTGCTCAGGGAGGAGCAGCTGCACCAGCTCGCTGACAGCTTTAACTCCCTGGCAAAAAGCTGGGGGTTTTTTTCAGCAAGACTCATCCTCCAGCTGTCTAAGCCTTGAGAATTCCCAAATCCACGCTTATGTTGGAGGCACAGTTTGCAGTTTTCCCCCTCAGCCTACGAGCACGGGCCAGGCGTGGCCCAGATTTTCCAGGTGGATTCTGGGGCTGGGCACCTGCCCTTCCCTGCTGTCCTGACTGGGAGGTGGAAATGGTTGGAAAATATGATCTTGGAGGCCAACATCAGTGATTCTGTTCACTGATGCAGCAGGAAGCCCCACGAGCTGCTCCCAGACTCCCCAAATGACCCCAAAAGCAGAGCTTTTCCAAGCTCACCACATTCCAGAAGAATTTCCCTGCTTTTTTGTCTCTCTCTCTCGTGGCAGCTGTTGATTTTTCCCTGCCACTTTTCAGTGTCTGAGCGGGCTGATGTCCTGTGGCACTTTGCAGCATTCCCTGGAGCAGAAGGTGGCCGTGCTCAGCCAAAAAGGAGCAGCACGCTGGGCAGCAAAGAGCCCCGCTCAGCTCTCCTGGGAGAAACCCTGCTGGGGCTTACAAAACAAAGCCTCCCACGAAATAAAGGCAGGGGCAGCCTCAGCAGAACCTTTCTGGCAGACTGCAGTCTTTTTTCCAAGGCGAGAGAAAATTAATTCCCTGAATGCCTTGTAAGGATTTTTTTTTTTTAAATTTTTTTTTTTTCCCTGCTTGGAGCAGATATTAAGGGTTTGCCCAAGGAACAGCAATAAAATCCTGCTGGTGATAAGAAGAACGCTGCTCTGCCTGGCTGAGGAGCAGGCTGGTGCTGAAGAGCAGTGAAAACACCTCTGGAACGAGGCCAGGAATGCCCCAGACCTCAATTCTGTCAACGCCGAATTTCCTCAGTGTCTGTAATGTTTCCCTTTTATTTCTAAAGTAATGGCCTTGCAGCAGAGCAGCAGACAAAGGCTCATTTTAGCCCTTATTGCAGCTAATTACTGCGCCTCCTGATTGCTGACCCCGGCCTAATGCTCCTCTCTGTAATTGCTCCAGATGGACTCGGAGCCTTTAATGGGATGTTTTCTAACCAGCAAGGCTGCTGGGGGTTATTTCTTTATTTATTTTTTTTTTTATCCAGAAGAAATTCCCTCCAGGATGGGGAGTTCAGCCTGTGTTCTCTGGCTTTTCTCCTGGATGGTTTGGAGGTTTTTTTTAAAGGGGAATTCAGAGCAGGGGTGTTCCAGGGATGGTTTTTCTGTTCCTCCCAGCACACTGCAGGGGTAGTCACAGATTCCAGGAGCCCGTGACCCTCCCCAAACCCAGGCTGGGCAGCAGATTTATGGCTCTGAACCCCTGAGGTGCCCTGCTGTTCTTGCAGGAGGGATATAAGTCTTTCCCTGGGCTTTGTTTGGGGACAAAAGATTCTTCTGGAGGCCACAGAGGGTGTGAGGAGCGCTGAATCGCCAAAATGGGAGCCTGAAGTGTGATATTTCCTGCCCAAACTGTCCCCACAGAGCTGAACTGCCGAGAACCTCAGGCTTTCAAAACATTCATTTTCAGGCTGGGAGTTGTGGGGCTCTTTTTTATTTTTTCCCAAATAAGAGAAGGAGGCCAGCAGCAAATTGCACAAGAGGAGGGCTCCCTGCTGTGCCCTGAGCCAGAGGAGAGCAGAGCAGCAGCTGATCAGAAGATGTTGAACTTGCTGGGGATGAGATGCCTGCCAGGAGGGAACAGCAAGTGCTCCTTGATTCCCAGCCGGGCCCCTCTTTCCCATTATTCTAATGGCAGTGGAGCTCACACACCTGCACTGATGGAACTGGGTGGGGAGCTGCTTCCTGAGGTGGTTGGAGAGCAAAGGGAGGGGACTGGATAGCCCAGGAAAGGAGCAGGGTGAGTCCTGCCAGGCTGAGAGGCTGAGCAGGAGCCAGGCACGTCTCACACTGACGTCTGCCACAGCACAGAGCCTACAACCACCTCCTTGCAAGAGAAAAAGAAACACGGAGAATTCACTATTCCTTCTCACATTAAAATCGCTGCCTCCTACATTCACATCACTGCTGTCAGAAACATCTTGATTTTCCACACCTAAGGGGCTATGGAAAAAAACAAGCATTTCTGCTAAAAATAAGGGTGGTTTTTTTGTTGTTTTTTTTTTTTTTTCTCTCCCCCCCTCCCCAAGCTGCATTTATTCAGCTCTCTCTTCCTCCAAAACGCAGCATTATTTTAATTTCAATTTAATCCCGTATCTGCATAATTGCGGCGCTGCCAAACAAACAAATGACAGCGGCTGGGAAGCAGGAGCAGTGCAAAACGTGGATTGAACCGGCTGCACTTCCACACGTTTTTCCTGTCAGCATTCCCTCACAGAGGAGCCACGCTTCTCGTTTAAACGTCCACGTTTTGATCACAACAAAGCAGCTCCCCTTCAAAGGGGTTTGGCGTCAGAGGATTTACATTCCAGTCAGGAGAGAGCACTTAGGAAATCAATGGCAGCCCCAGGTTGCACCCCTGGTGGAACCATCCCCTGCCTCTGGTGGTTTATTTACCCCTGAGTTTCTCGCTGTGCTCTTTGTGGAGAGCACGGGGGTCCTGAAAGTCCCATCCATTCCCCCACGGATGTCCTGGGGATAAGTGATGGGGAGGGACAGCAGGCAGCCCAAGTGACATCCTGTTGTGTTCCTCTGGGGAAATGGTTTCTCCCCAGAGACCCCCTGATGCCTGTACCTGTTAGTCTGACCCTTTTCTCCCCTTATCTCTGACCTATTGGCTCTGTGCCAGCTGTCTATCCCAGAACAGAGACCAGATAAAAACCCATGTTCTTCCTTGTTTGCCCTCTTTGGCCTCGGGAACTACTTCAGGAATAAAGCCTTGGAATGATCCCCTGAGGTAAGAGCCTCTTTTGGATCTTTTACCCTATCCCTGAGGTATTCCCACCAAAAACTCCCCAGAAACTGAGCCAGCACAGGAACCCAGGGGGGCAGGGGGGAGCACTTCAACATCCCAGCATTTATTGCAGAGCTCCCAGCAGGGATCAGGGCTGGAACAAGATCAGCTTGAAGGGACCTTAAACTTCCCCCCTCCGCTTTTCCATCTTAACCAAGGGACTGTTCTAAATGCAGATTTTGGAGTTGGCTTTTGGCAAATATTGAGATGGATGTTATACACATAATGTCAGAAGGTTGTGCTGTATTTCCTTTTATTTGTGGAATTTAAAAATGTGATGAAGGTGTATTTCCTAATTGTAACAAAGTAGAGATGGGGGTTGCACCTTTTTGTAACCTCTAACTAGACAGAAGCCAGAAGGGTCTCCTGACATTCCTGTGAAAGAAGATTGCTGATAAAGAACAACTGACCCTTTTGAGGGTTTGAATCTTCAGAAGACAGATTTACAACATCTACCCAGACTACATGGAATCTTACAGATAAATTGTATATTTAGGGGGGTCTTGAAACCAAAATGAATATTTGAATCATGCATTAGCTTATTGAAATATGTAACACAGGGGTCCTTAAAACAAAGGCTCTGAAGACAGACGGGGTGTTGTTGCTTTGCACCCTCAGCTGAGTAGCTCTCTTTTCCTGTCTCCCAATTGTCTATTTGTATTCCATTTTATTTTATTTTTATTAAACTTATAAATTAATATAAAAAGGTGAAACGTCGTTTTTTCACAGGACCAACCCAAACCACCCTGGGGTTCTCTGAGGGATTTGAAGAGCGTTTGGTTTGAGAACATCCCCGTGGCTCAGGGTGTCTGGAGCTGCTACAGGACAGGGATGTCCAGGGCAGCACTCCTGAGTCATTGCACAGAATTCCCGTCCAAAATCAGCAACACCACCCTGCTCTGGGCACCTCAAACCCACAAATTTTGAGGTGTAAAGGTCAACAGTTTGGCTCTTTTTGAATCTAAAAACCTCTTCAGGAGGTTTCTGCCCTGCTGCTGCTGCCCTGCCCTGCCAGGAGCTGCCTTGGCTGTGAACTTTGGCAGCTCCTGGGTAAGAGCATGAGATAATCAGCAGCAGATTTATCAGCAGGGACAAAAGACTGAAACGGAGTTGAAAAAGGGGGAAAAAAGAAAGTGGGGGGGGATGGAGATCTCAAGAATAATTTTAGAAATAAGCTGCAAGTTGCACAGTCACAAAGCGGAGGCTGGAATGCACTTTTCCAGAGTTTGTAAAGACTCATTTAATTTCTATAGAAACTGAGCAGCAAACAGGTAATTTTCTCTGCAAATTGCTTCTATCACCTCTGGAACGCTCTGCAAGAGCAGTGTATTTCCCTCGTGTCTTCTTAATCCCCTGTTATTTTCATTATAAATTTAATTAAGCTCTTGTAGAGAACATTCCATGACATACGAGCTGAGCTTTGTTTTTCTGCTGGAGCGGGGACAGAAAGGAGCTGCTGAATTATGTGGCAATTTGGTTTCTTTTTATTCTGAGTAAATATTTCAAATGACACCGAGCAGGGGAGACATTTGCTGAATCAATAGAGCTGAAGCTGAGGGAAGGTCTGAGCATCCCAAGAATTCCTTCCAGCCAGGCCTTTCCTCCTTGGACAAAATTAAGGAATATCAAGAGCAGGTGAATCAGGGAAATGTCAAGATTTTTTGGGGTTTTTTTTGTGGTTGCAATAAAAAAGTCCATTTTTTTACACTCCCTGCAACTCAAAAACGTCACCAGCGTTTCATTTCATAACCTGCCCAGCTCCCCACTTCACCGATGGCAAATGTTAAAAATGAATCATTTCATTACGATTTATTTTAAATGATACCTGAAGGCTGTGAAAAAACTGGGTTTGAACACAACACACGTCAATACTTTAAGTTCATATAAAACGAAAAGGGAATTAGTAGAGGCTGGGCTTTTTAACCCCTGTTTTTAACCCGTTTGATCTCACGTTATCAGGCGATAACAGCTCCCCTGTAGAGCTGGGCTTGTTTGTTTCTATTTCAGCCTCTTCCCAGCTCCAGGCCATGACAAGTCATCCTCAGGAGTCACAGCGGGGCTGTCAGAGCCGCACACCAGCGCTGCTCCCTGTCACAAGGGAATCAAACCCACCGGGAAGATGTTTTTCACAGGGGTGATCAACCTCTGGAACATCTTCCCGAAGGAAACCAGGAATTATTTCCACCCCCCCTACAGGGACACGGCTCGAACCTTGACCTGCAAGCAGCCAGATCTGGCGTGTGATTGTTCTGGAATTTCTCTTCCCTGTGCTGCATCCATTTCAGTACTCTCTGCCGGTGATTATTCCTCCCTGCCTTGTTTTATTTGATTCTCGTTACAGAAAGGAGATGTCAGGAAATCTGACACGTTGCTGTGCCAGCAGCAGGTGAGAATCTCACGATTCAATTCCCACCTGTGCCAGGGCCATTTTACACCAATTTTCTCTGTAGGAAAACACGGAATAAAAGCAATAAAAGCTGCGTGTGTGCTGTGCACAGCTTCAGCACTGCCTGCATCAACAAGGGCTGAGTAAATCCCTGCTCAGGAAGGATTCAGGAGGAAAGCACTGCCTGAAGTGTCACCGAGCCAAAAGGTTCTACAAGCTTGGAAAAGAACTTGTCACCAAATGACTTCATTTTCTTTTGCTCTCTCGGCGTTCATGCTTAAAAACTTGCATTTAAAAAGGGGAAATATTTTCCTGTAATCAGCAGGGGACAGGGAGAGGCGCTTTAAGACACCATAGCTGATGTAAAAGCTCAAGCCGCAAAATCCAGAGCTGCCAAATTTACAAATCTGTCCTCCCTGAGAAGAGCCTGGGCACCTTGGCATCATTCAGAGTCCTGTGGCCGGGTTTGCTCCCCGAGGGCTCCCTGCCCTGGAGCAGGGTGATGACGTTCTCCCGCTGGTGCCTGACGGCCAGCTGCAGGGCCGTGCAGCCCGTGATGTCCTCCACGTCCAGCAGAGCCCCGGCCTTCAGCAGTGTCTTGATGATGGCCAGGTTGCCCTTGAGCACCGCCAGGTGCAGCGGGGTCCAGCCCACCTTGTTCCTGGCGTTGACGTCGGCCTGGCACTCCAGGAGGTTGATGACGCTGAGGAAGGAGCCCCTGAGCACGGCGAAGTGCAGCGGGGCCCAGTGGGCCCTCTCGGCCATGTTGGGGTCGGCCCCGCAGCGCAGCAGCTCGCTGACCACCGGCTCGTCCCCGTAGCGCGTGGCCAGGTGCAGCGGCGTCCAGTCCATGCCGCCCCGGGCGTCCAGCCGGGCGTGGCTGCCCTTCAGCAGCCGGATGATCTCGATGTGGCCCTTGAAGGAGGCCAGGTGCAGCGGGGTCCAGCCTTTGTCCGTCCTCAGCTCCACGTTGGCGCCGTATTTGATGAGCTTCTCGCAGATCAAGTACTTGCCCCGCGCCACGGCCAGGTGCAGGGCGCTGTAGTGGTTCTGGTCCAGGCTGTTGACGGAGATGCCGTTCTTCAGCAGGTACTGCACCACCCTGAACTTGCCTCTCTCCACGGCCACATGCAGCGGCGTCCTGAGGTTCTTCTGCTTCCTCTCCAGGTCGGCCCCCTGGCTGGCCAGCAGCTTGACCAGGCCGACGTGCCCGAAGCAGGCGGCCACGTGCAGGGCCGTCTTGCCGTCCGCCTCCTGCGCGTTGCAGTCGGCCTGGCGGGACAGCAGCACCCGCGCCACGTTCTCGAAGTTGTTCTGGGCCGCCAGGTGCAGCGGGGTCCAGCCGTCGCGCTCCCGGGCGTCGGCGCGGGCCGCGTGCTCCAGCAGCAGCCGCACCGTCCGGTCGTCGCCGTGCTGGGCGGCGAAGTGCAGCGGGGCCCAGCCGTCCTCGTCGGCCGCGTTGGGGTCGGCGCCGTGCTGCAGCAGCAGGGCGCAGAGCTCGGGCAGCCGGCGCTGCACGGCCAGCAGCAGCGGGGTGCAGCCGCCGCCCGCCGCGCTGTTGACGCGGGCCCGGCAGCCCAGCAGGAAGCGCACCCGGCCCACGTTGCCCTGCATCACCATCAGGTGCAGCAGGCTCAGGCCCTTCTCCTGCGCCCTGCCCGGCTCCTCGGGCGCCAGCTCCTCGGGCTCCCCGTGAGGAGGCGGGGAAGGAACCTCCTGGTTGGCCTTTCCTACAGGCAGGGATACAAAATGGGGAGAAAAGAGTGAAAAACTCCCCAGAAGGGAGGGATGTTGGAACCCTGGAAGCGAAAAACTCCCCAGAAAGGAGAAAAGAGTGAAACGGAGTGGAAAACTCCCCAGAAGGGAGGGATGTTGGAACCCTGGAAGTGAAAAACTCCCCAGAAGGGAATGATGTTCTCCTGCGCCCTGTACGGCTCCTCGGGGCTCCCGGGCTCCCCGTGAGGAGGTGGGGCAGGAACCTCCTGGTTGCCCTTTCCTACAGGCAGAGATACAAAACGGGGAGAAAAGAGTGAAACGGAGTGGAAAACTCCCCAGAAGGGAGGGATGTTTGAACCCTGGAAGTGAAAAACTCCCCCAGAAGGGAGGGATGTTGGAACCCTGGAAGTGAAAACCTCCCCAGAAGGGAGGGATGTTGGAACACCGTTCTCCTGCGCCCTGCCCGGCTCCTTGGGGCTCCTCGGCCTCCCCGTGAGGAGGTGGGGCAGGAACCTCCTGGTTGCCCTTTCCTACAGGCAGGGATACAAAATGGGGAGAAAAGAGTGAAATGGAGTGAAAAGCTCCCCAGAAGGGAGGGATGTTGGAACCCCGGGAGTGAAAAACTCCCCAGAAGGGAGGGATGTTGGAACCCTGGGCACTGAGGATTTCAGGCTTTCTGTGCAGACAGACACTGACCCTCAGGAAAACACTGCATTTGACCTGAGGCTGTGGAACGGGCTTCCAAAATTGAGTGACAGCACTGAGACTGTGGCTGTGTAGTTCAATTAGAAGTGACATCACAGGCTGGAAAACTTAGGATTTAAGGTTATATAGTAATGTATATGGGGCAAGATAGAGGGTTTAAGGTGTTGGCTGAGTTCTTCTTTCACCTTCTTCAAGGGTTTGGGTGTTTTTTTGTAACTGGGTGAAAAAGTCCGCATTGCTGGCCATGGGTGTTTGGTTATTGGGTTAAAAGTATCAATAATACAGGTGTCACCTCATTATTGGATAGTTAGAGCCTAAAAGAGCTTGGAAAGAGTTAGAGGCAGAGCCATTTTTCACCTCCTTAGCTGGAGCTGACAGCTTGTGAGACTGTGCTAGAGATAAGGATTAACAAACATCTGAGTCCCAACACCAAAACTGCTCTCCCGTGCTTTAATCCTGGCTCTAACAGAAGACAAGAAGATAAACCCCCCACATTTTAATGGTGCCCCATGTGAGGATTGAACTCACAACCTTCAGAGAGGGAGAGCTTGTGACTCTTTGTAGAATGACATGAAATGAAGTCATTTGAGAGACAAGGAATGGAAAATAAGGCCAGACATGCACTGGGACGTTCGGCCTCTCTCTCTCTCACAGCATCTATTTCATGGATAGTTCATTTTCCTTAACTTAAAATGTCACCCACATGGAAAACCTTATGAGCCACATCCTTTTACAACAAAACAGACAACTTTTATAGCTTCCCCTTCTTTAATTCTCAGTTCTAAAGCCAGTCCCCTACTTACCCCCAGTCCTGGTGTCTCGGGGGAAGGTGAACTCCTCCTTGTCACTCTTGTTTTCAGAAAGGAGGAAAGAAAAAGAGCAAGACAAAGTGTTTATTTGCACTCTGTAATGTTTGCACCAAGTGCTTTGCTGCTGCTCTGAGGTTTTGTGCCATCATTTGAGAGTTTTTTACCCAATCCTGGTTTTGCACCCAAAACTCAGCTAAGCCAAACAGGACACAGCAGGAATGGGGGAGCCTGAGGATGATCTCTGGATATCCATGAGCTTTTCCTCCTCATGCTCATTTGCTCCCAAACACACACATATTCTGCTTCCTGACTGCATGGCAGCATCCCAAAATGACTTCCTTTGTTGTTTAGGGACCCCCCAAGCCCCCGCCTCTTCAGGCCCCTGGTTTCTTGCACAGCTTGGCAAAACCCTCTAAATACCAATAATTCCCAGCTCCTATCTCTCCCTGTTTTCTAGGCATAATTACTCCAGTAGCTGGGATTACACTGGGACTATCCAGAAGCCTGAGATTTTTTTTCTTAGCCAGAGAAACATGGGGATTTAAAACTATTTTTTTTTAAATTTCTGTAAGAGTTGTTCAAACTGGAACATCCTCAGTTTTGTGCCACGAGCAGAACCGTGTGATCCTGTGTTTGCCTGAGTTTCTTTTAGTGGCTGAAGCCACCATGACAAACCCACTTCACCTGAGCAGGTCCAGAAAAAGGTTTTCCTCTCAGATTATTTATCATTTAGTACATTTGTTAATTAACCTGCAAGTGTCCTATCCCCACAAAGGAATCACAGAGGCACAGCCTGTGCAGACACCCTGCGAAGGTGCTGAGGTGCCCCTTTGGGAGGGGAAACAAGGGGCATTTTAGCTCAATCACTTCTTTCTGCTGAGAACAAGGAACAGCCTCAGTGGGATTTCCTGAGCAGCCCAGGGGGGCTGACCTCACCTGCTGGCTCCTGGAGATGGCCGGTTTGTGGGACATCTTCCTGACCAGGCGCTCGTTCTCGGGGTCCTGCACCAGGCTCTGGATCAGTGCCAGCAGCACGTCTGTCTCCACAGGGATATCTGCCAGGGCAGAGCAGCTCAGCTGGGCAGGCTGCCCCGGGCTCCAGAGCCAGGCAGGACCAGGAGGGAAAAAGGGATGAAAGGGATGTGTGACAGCAAAAGCCGCCAAACCTCGGAGATGTAACTGGGAGAACTGGACACAAACTTATCCCCTGCTTGTCACCCTGTGGGGCTGAACCTTGGCCAACCCACAGCCCAGTCCCACCTGCAAAGCTCGGCCTCTGCTTGGGGTCCTGGTCCCAGCACCTCTTCATCAGGTCCAGCATCTGGTGGCACTCCCCGGGCCAGTCGTCCCTGACCAGCTCCAGCCCCGGCCTCTTCCCCGCCGCCACCTTCACGATGATGGCCATCATGTTGGCCCCTGGGAAAAGCCAGCACCCTCTGGGTGTTTTCCCTGGGGAAAGGGCTGGAATGAACATTCCACAGGGGCAGGGGTTGTGTTTACCTGCATAAGGTTTCTTCTGCATGAGCACCTCCCAGATGACGATCCCGAAGCTGCGGGAGAGGAGAGGCTGTGAGCGCTTGGACATTAAATGCACTTAGCTGCTTCTGCCTTCCTGAGAAATGGGAAGATTGGGAAGGAAGCTCCTCAGGAGGGAAGGATTTCATCCCCCAGAGCAGAAGGATTTCAGCCCCCAGGCCAAAAGAGTCAGGCCTTATTCTGCCCCATTAAGAGCGGGGTCGTCACCCTTCAAAGGGTCTGTGCAGTGAATGAGTGACTTGGAGCTCCTCCTGTCAAAGTCAGGCTCTCAGTGCCTTTATTCACACTGGGGTTTAGAGCCCCTGGCTCCTGCAAGTTCCTGTGGCCGTGCAGACCCTCCTGTCCCTCTTGCCTTGGGTGCTGTAAAGACCAAGGAGCTGAGGGATTTCCAGACACGGAGCTCGTGTGGATGTGCTGCACAGCTCCTTGCCCAAAGGGACAAAAACAAAGCTGAAACTTCTTTTCCTCCTGTCCCTGACCAAAATGAAGCTGAACACTGAGGCAGGATAAGCCACTGTTGGAATTGGTTTAAAATCAATCTCAGCAGGCACTGTGGTGAGAGAGCAGCGCTGGCAGTTCTGGGCTCTGATCTCACTTGTTCTTAGAGGAGCAGGGTGTGGTGGCACCTGGGGCAGTGCAGCTCCCTCGGGAGATTATCCACAGAGAATCCCCCTCCCTCTCAGTCTCCACCACTGAGCACACCCCAGTGTGCTCCCCACCTTCTACCAGGCAGAAAACCCAGAATTTAAACCAACTGAGGCAGAGTTCCAGCCCCCCTCGCTGTGTGCCCTGGCTCAGCCCTCACCTGTACACATCGTACTTGATCCCGGGGGGTTTGCTGTTCTGCAGGAACATTTCGGGGGGGATGTAGCTCAGGGTGCCCCTCAGAGCTGAGCTCTCGATGTACTGCATCCTGCTGGACTGCTCCATCCACTTGGACAGCCCAAAGTCGGAGATCTGCCAGCAGAAACAGGGAAACTGCCTCAAAATGCTGACGCTCGCCCCTCCCGCTGTCACCTGGATATGCCTCCCATCCTTTGGGATCAGGAGGAGGTGTGAGCAGCTGGGACTGGATAAAAACCTGACAAGCTGAGTCCAGCTGGAGCCTCAGACTCCCAGTGCTGGCCCAGACTCCCCGTGTGATCCTGAGAGCAGTGTGTAATTTGCTCAGGAGCTGCTCTTTAATCGCCCCCCAGGTCACTCTTTCATGGGGTGTTCCCGAAGAACCTGATTTACTGGGGTTCTGGACTGGCTTGGCAGAAACAGCCTGGCTTTATTTGAGAGATAAGGAAGGCAGCACCGAGGCCATACCTTGACGTGCATGTTCCCATCCAGGAGGACGTTCCCTGGCTTCAGATCCAAGTGCAGCAGAGGGGGGCTCATGCTGTGCAGGAAATTCATGGCCAAGCCCATCTCGTGGATCACCCGGAATTTCAGCTGCCAGGACATTCTGTGGGTGGGGAGGATTCTCTCCAGGGAGCCCCTGGCCATGTATTCCATCACGATCCCCAGGGGGCTGTTGCACACCCCGTAGATGGTGACGATGTGCTGGAATTTGATCTTCTCCATCTTGCTCGCCTCCTCCATTAGACAGTTCATGCTGGTCCTGGAAAATTGAGAATAAAAAAAGTAAAAAATACAGCGGGAGCAAGAAGTTTCATCAGCTGATTCACAGGCTCAGTAACTCTGTAGTAAGTTAGTGGTACCCAGCTTTTTTGAGCGCTGCTGACCCTAAAAGATTCATCCCAAATTCCCCCTGGAGCTGATGATAATTCTGCCACACAGTGATCTTTTGCAGACTAAAATCTGGCATGGAAGGTGCTGTGACTTCCCAAGGTGAGCTGAGGTTTATTTGGGCAAAATCAGCCACCACAGAGAAAGAGATGAGAAACTTGCACTCATTTCAACCCTTAGCAGCGACGACAGAGAGCCCTTGCTTGTCACACTGGTGAGATGGCTTTAAACAGCCACAGGGTCAGATGGGAGACCGGGGAGGAATCCTCCCCTGTGAGGGTGGGGAGGGGCTGGGATGGAATTCCCGGAGGCTGCCCCATCCCTGGAAGTGTCCAAGGCCAGGCTGGAGCAGCCTGGGAGAGTGGAAGGCGCCCCTGGCCGCGGCAGGGAGGGGATGGAAGGAGCTTTAAGGCTCCTCCCAACCCAAACCGCTCTGATTCCGCGGCATTCCCGGCGTTTCCCCGGCAGCAGGCACAGCTCCGTGTCACCCCACCTGTGCCTGCAGCTCCTGTCCCTGGGCACGGTGACTCTGCTCCCAGGGGGAACCCAGGCACGTCTGCTGCTCGCTGCCAGCTCTGGCAGACCTGCTTCTCCAAATTCTCCCCAAGTTTCACCTCTCCCGACCTGCTGAACGAGTCTGGGGTGCCCGGGGCGCTCCGGGAGCAGCCAAGCAGCAAAGTGCCAGGAGTGCCTTTAAAAAGCACAGCCTGGGAATGGGGCTGAGCTGCCAGCAATTAGGCCAGGCCGGTGATTGAGCTAAAATGGTTCAGCCAAGCAAAATCTTCTGCCAGACTTCCTCTAGCCAGGCTCCTCACAGTGAGCCCTACCCGTGGCTTGAGGAATCTCAGGTATTTTACTACAGTTGATAAGACACAGAAGTAAAACTGATTCTTTGACTCTTTTTTTCCTCCCCCTGAACGAGTACAAAATGCCAATGTAACATCTGCAGGGCAAACCGAGGACAGTCAGTGCCCAGCCTGAATTCAGTTGTTGTCAGGAACAAGAAATCACAAGAGAGTGAGATTTTTATCCAGGCAGGATCCTTCCAAACTGAAAGGAATCAAATTTTCAATTAAACAGCTCCATCAGCTCTGCTGTTCTTCCATCAGCTCCGCCTGGATTGGATGTGTTATCAGCAGTGGTTGTGATTACCTGGCCCTGCTCCATCTCCAGACACAGGGTGGGCACCAGAAGGGTCTCTGCAGGTGAGAGGCAGAGCAGGGAGCAGAGGGGAGCTGCGGGTGCACCACGGGGAGGAAAGAAATGTCTGGAGGCTACAGGAGCAGGGCTGTGAATCCTCTGCCCCATGTCTTTAAACCTGGGGATTCTGGTGATTAATTCAGTTTGATTGACACACATCAGCCCCAATGTCCAGTGGAAGTGCAGATAAGCCACCAGGCTGCTTTTATCTGTGTTTAAGGTGCTCAGCCCCAGGTTGCAGCCCTGGTTTGTTCCCCTTGTTCCTTGTGTCCCTTTGCTCATCCACACACGGGACAGGGCAAGGCAGAACCCAGAGCACCTCTGGGTACCCAACCCTCACCTTCCCAAGCAGCAGAAGCTCTTCCCTGCACAGTTTTATCCCCAAACCCATCCTGGGAAGGATCCAAATCAAAACCCACGCCAAAAACCCATCCAGCTGGGCTGGGCAGCGCCGAGCAGAGAGCAGAGCAGGGGTTACCTGTCCACGCTGGAGTCCTGCAGCAGGAACGGGGAGCACTTCACTGCATAGACCGTCCTCCACCTCCTGTGCTTCACCTGGTACACGTGGCCAAAGCCCCCGCTGGCCACCCGCACCCAGTCATCCTCGAAATCCTCCTTGCTGAACACGGTCAGGCTGCCCAGGGGCCGGCCCCGCTCCGCACTCATGGCACAGCCGGCAGCCCGCTCCTGCCCGGGGAGCCTGCACTGAGCTGGGGATGCAGGGGGGAGCTGCTCCTGCCCGGGGAGCCTGCTCTGCGCTGGGGAGGCAGGCAGGACTGCTCCTGCCCGGGGAGCCTGCTCTGCGCTGGGGAGGCAGGGGGGAGCTGCTCCTGCCCTGCCCTGCCCTGCCCGGGGAGGTGGGGATTCACCTGAGGGCAGTCTTGGCACCACCTGTCAGCTGCTGCCAAGAGGTGGATCCACAGTGTGGCTGCACCTTCAGTGTCACTGCATCACCTCAGTGTCACTGCACTCTCAATGTCACTGCCCCCTCGGTGTCACTGCCCCCTATGTCACTGCCCCTCGGTGTCACTGCATCGCCTCAGTGTCACTGCCCCTCAGTGTCACTGCCCCATGTGTCACTGCCCCTCAGTGTCACTGCATCCTCAGTGTGGCTGCCCCTCAGTGTCACTGCACCCTCGGTGTCACCGTTCCCTCAGTGTCACTGCATCCTCAGTGTAACTGCCCCCTCAGTGTCACTGCACTCTCAGTGTCACTGCCCCTCAGTGTCACTGCCCCCTCAGTGTCACTGCCCCCTCAGTGTCACTGCATCCTCAGTGTCACTGTTCCCTCAGTGTGGCTGCACCCTCAGTGTCACTGCACCCTCAGTGTCACTGCCCCTCAGTGTCACTGCACCCTCAGTGTCACTGCACCTTCAGTGTCACTGCCCCTCAGTGTCACTGCCCCTCAGTGTCACTGCACCCTCAGTGTCACTGCACTCTCAGTGTCACTGCATCCTCAGTGTCACTGCACTCTCGGTGTCACTGCATCACCTCAGTGTCACTGCCCCTCAGTGTCAATGCACTCTCGGTGTCACTGCACCTTCAGTGTCACTGCCCCTCAGTGTCACTGCACTCTCAGTGTCACTGCATCCTCAGTGTCACTGCCCTCTCAGTGTCACTGCCCCCTGTGTCACTGCATCCTCAGTGTCACTGCCCTCTCAGTGTCACTGCCCTCTCAGTGTCACTGCCCCTCGGTGTCACTGCACCCTCAGTGTCACTGCATCCTCAGTGTCACTGCCCCTCAGTGTCACTGCTCCTCAGTGTCACTGCACTCTCAGTGTCACTGCACCCTCAGTGTCACTGCATCCTCAGTGTCACTGCCCCTCAGTGTCACTGCCCCCTCAGTGTCACTGCCCCTCGGTGTCACTGCACCCTCAGTGTCACTGCCCCTCAGTGTCACTGCCCCTCAGTGTCACTGTTCCCTCAGTGTCACTGCCCCTCAGTGTCACTGCACCCTCAGTGTCACTGCCCCTCAGTGTCACTGCCCCCTCAGTGTCACTGCCCCTCGGTGTCACTGCACCCTCAGTGTCACTGCTCCTCAGTGTCACTGCATCCTCAGTGTCACTGCCCCTCAGTGTCACTGCCCCTCAGTGTCACTGCCCCTCAGTGTCACTGTTCCCTCAGTGTCACTGCCCCTCAGTGTCACTGCACCCTCAGTGTCACTGCCCCTCAGTGTCACTGCCCCCTCAGTGTCACTGCCCCTCGGTGTCACTGCACCCTCAGTGTCACTGCCCCCTCAGTGTCACTGCCCCTCAGTGTCACTGCATCACCTCAGTGCCACTGCCCCTCAGTGTCACTGCACTCTCAGTGTCACTGCACCCTCAGTGTCACTGCATCACCTCAGTGTCACTGCACCCTCAGTGTCACTGCCCTCTCAGTGTCACTGCACCCTCAGTGTCACTGCATCACCTCAGTGCCACTGCCCCTCAGTGTCACTGCCCCTCAGTGTCACTGCACCCTCAGTGCCACTGCCCCTCAGTGTCACTGCATCACCTCAGTGTCACTGCCCCTCAGTGTCACTGCACCCTCAGTGCCACTGCCCCTCAGTGTCACTGCATCACCTCAGTGTCACTGCCCTCTCAGTGTCACTGCCCTCTCAGTGTCACTGCCCCTCACTGTCACTGCACCTTCAGTGTCACTGCACCCTTAAAGGGAACAGAGAAATCCACAAACTGTACATGAGAGATGTGGAAAACACTCCAGAAAGATGAAAAACTGAGTTAAAAAAACAAAACAAAACAAACAAACAAACAAACAAACAAAAAAACCAAAAAAAAAAAAAAAAAAAAAAAAAAAACAAAACAAAAAAAAAAAAACAACAAACAAAAAAAACACAACACCCAGAAGTAGCTGGATGGGGAGCTGGAAAACACTCCAGAAAGATGAAAATCTGAACTAACCGCCCCCCCCCAGAAGTATGGAAAATACCCCATAAAGATTAAAAACTGAGTTTAAAAAACCTCCAGAAGCAGCTGGGTGGAGAGATGGAAAACACTCCAGAAAGATAAAGAACAGGAAAAAAACCCCAAACAACCAGAACCAGCACACGGGTGCATGAGCCTGAGAAAAAAAAAATACCAGAAATACCGGAAATGTGGTAAACCAGAGCAGTTCCCTCAGGGATAAAATAAAATCTGCTGCCAAACCCCTGGGAATGGGTGTTGGGAGGAACAAAGACTGGTCAGAGCAGTTTAACCCTCACCGTGTGAGCGCCAGGAGCAGCACACACAGCTGAAAAAGGGCTCTAAAAACTCCCGACTGGGTCTTGTACATTTGTGTCTTTAATGCCTCAGCTCTCCCTGGAGGCAGCTCAGTGTCAAATACGAGGTGGTGCTGATTTCCCTCAGTGCTACTGCAATACAAATAATAATTAGCCCTGCTGCAGGTTAATTGTCTCACTACCGGGAAGCCTTGACCTGGGATTTTTAGTTCGGTAGCAGAATCTTGAAGAGATCCTTGGAGGAAGCCTGACCCGGGTGGAAATGTGAGATACTGCAGTTCCACTGGCACCAGGGGCTCTGGCAGTGGGCTCCCTTCTTTTAAAGAAAGAAGAGGGGAAAAAAGGGAAAAACGGGGGGGGGAAAAGGAAAAAAGGGGAGAAAAAAGGGGAGAAAAAAGGGGGGGAAAAGGGGAAAAAATGGGAAAAAAGGGGAAAAAAGGGGGGAAAAAGGAGGAAAAAATGGGAAAAAAAGGGGAAAAGAAGCCAGCCAGGCTGTGCAGCATTTTAGGGAGAAAACCCCCCCGATTAGAACGTGATTGCTGCCAATTCCCTGGCAGTCCCCAGGAGCTGCCCACCCGCAGTGGTGCCCTGCTCCTCTCCTCTCCCAACACAAATTTGGAGCTGAGAACAAGGACGATGGGCCTCGTTCCCTCAGGGGCAAGCACGGACCAGACAAACACTGCGATGCTCAGGTTTATTGCAGAGCTCAGGAGGAGGGGAGGCACCGGGGGAACACTCAGCCCGCTGCAGCAGCTGCTGCTGCTCCTCTCCCTCCCCGCACCTTCCCGCTGCATTTCTGGGCCGGCAGCTGGGGAATGTTGCAGCTCCGAATGTTGCAGTGCTGCTGGTCAGCCCCAGCACGGGCAGGTCCCTGCCGGAGCTGCCTTTCCTTGCTCTCCTCTCTCACGGCGCCGCAGCTCCTGGCACACCCCACCAGGTCGCTCAGCTCTCCACCGGCAGCAGCAGGTCCTGGACAGGATGGAGCAGCCCCAGCTCCTCTGGGACAGGCGGATGTGGGGCTGGAGCCTGGAGGGGGCTCTGCCCTCCCACAGCCACCCCCTCAACCCCAGGGTGCCCCCAGGAGAGCCCTGCTTGTATCCCCCGTGCCGTGGAGGCCTTTTCCCAGTGCCTTCCAGCAGATCCCAGTCTGGTGCTGGAGTTCCCTGACCATTAGTGGGGACTCCTTGGAGAAAACAGCACCAGGACTAGAGGGAGAGGAGGAGGGGGTTTGGCTCCTCAGAGACGAGAAAAGCTGCAAAGCCGAGGGGACACAGCTCTGGAGCTCTTGGCTCCTGCCCACACTCCATCCTTTCCCCCAGGCGCTCCTCCCCGGCGGCAGGCTCTGCTGCACCGTGCAGCATTTCATTCACCTGGTCCTTCTGCCCCCCTGATCTCCTCTCTGCTCCCCCATTTCGGTGCCCAGCCCGTGCTGGGCTCTCAGCTCTGCTCTCCCCGGCAGCTGGAGCTCTACTCGGATCCCTTCTCTACCCTGCAGCTGTGGGGTGGCTGATGCCGGAGGAAAGGAAGGGAGGGAGGGGAGGCAGGCTCGGAGCAGAGGGGGCATCTCCCGCTCCCTGCCTCGGCAGAAGCTCTACGGAAGCAAAGCAAACTCGGCTGCTTCTCTGGTGGCCGGGATCAGAGCCCACGGAACTCCCCGGGCTGGTGATGCCAGCCGGGCTTGGCTCCCTGCCGGCGGCGCAGCCACAGCCCCAGGAAAGCAGCGCCCAGGACAGCGCAGCCAGCCAGGGATCCCAGCAGGATGGGCAGCAGCACGGCAGGAACGGCACCTGCACACACAGAGAGAGAGAGAGAGGGAACCCAGCGGTGAGAAATGTTCTCTGCACAAAGAAATAAATGCAGGAGGAGCTGGGGACGGGGCCGGTGGGTTTTGAGAAGTCTCGCACGTTTTACCAGCTCAGTGCCACTCTTTCCTAACAGCTACCAACAATTAACATTAACCAGCTTCTGTATTTCACCCAGGGACACTCCTGACCTGTGGCCAACCTCATTCTGCACCAAAATGCTGCAATTCTTTACAGACAGAGAACTTTTCTGCCTCATTTTCCTCCCCTTTCCTCCTCCCAAAGCTTCAGTTCCTGCACAGGGTTCATCTGGCTGGCTGCTGGCTGGAGCTCTGTTGGATGTGACACTGATTAACCCCCACGTCTGGGATTTAGGGAGGCCAAAGCAAAGGTGAGGAGCTGTTGGGATAGAATCCAATCGAGACAGTTATTAAAAACGGGCTGGTTTTCCTGCAGCAGGAGACCTCTGCGAGAGAAATAAAAGCAGGAGAGCCCCACCTTCCACCGGTTCGTACAGAAACCTGTTGTTCCTCCTCCAGACGGGCCCGAGGGACACCAGGTTGTGCAGGTTTCCGTGGCTGGTCCTGTCACTGGGCTGGGGAGGGGGCTCCACGTGTTCCAGGCAGTCCTGGGAAAGAGATGGAAAACACCTGGAAGTGTCCTGAACACAACCTCGGGGCGAAAGGGGGAAAAGACTCCTCAACCTCTTCCACCTCGCTCCAAAGGGTGAATTGCCAGCCCTTGGTGTGCAAATCGTGATTCCCCAATTTCCTTTTCTCAGGGATTACCGACGTTGCCAGCATTCCACACCATTAATTAACTCCTCATTAATTAATTGAGCAGAGGGTCGGGTGGCCACGGGGTGGCCTTGGTGTGAACCCAGCCCTGGTGTGGAGGCTCTGGAAGCACCAAAGCCCTGCTGGGGGCTGCGGGGAGAGGCACCCTCAGTACCTGCTCACAGCCCGGCAGGCAGAGCCGCAGCTGGCAGTGCAGGTAGGCCACGGAGTGGTTCAGCATCTGGAACAGCTGGATGGAGAAGCTGGCGGCCCTGGAGCTGCCAGCCTTCAGCAGCTGGATGTGTCTGCACTCCGAGGGCAGCCTGGCAGGGACAAAGAGCAAACAGCTCCACATCCCAGCCCCCTGAGCACAGCAGGGTCTGCTGGCACAGACTCCACAGCACACCCCTCATCCTCACCCCAGTGCAGGCAAATCCCCAGAACATCAGCACCCCAGGCTGGGCCCGCCCTGCTCAGAGAGCAGCAGAGTTGTTTGGGGAGGTGGGGTTTGCTGCAGTGTGCCCGTCAAGCCCTCAGCTGCCTGGAGCTCACATTTCACACCCCGGTGGGTTCACAAAGCCGGGGAAGGAATCCTCCCACTGCCCTGGCCTGAGCAGAGGGTGGGACACCTCCAGAGAGTGGGATACTTCCAGGGGTGGGACACCTCCAGGGGATAGGACACCTCCAGGGGTGGGACACCTCCAGAGGGTGGGATACCTCCAGGGGATGGGACACCTCCTCCAGATGCTGGCATGGGGCTGTGGGGCAGCCTGGCTGGCTCCCCTGCATGTGCCTCCCAGCAGGGAGGGGATGCTGCACACCCGGGGGGGACCAGGATGGTTCATTTCCATCAATCCTAAACAAAGGCAGATTTTTCCCATTCCCACCTGTAGAAGAGGCAGCACTGCGCCCCCGCAGGGCCGGGGCTGGCAGAGGGGGTCACGCAGCACGAGTGGATGTGGAGCAGAGCCCGGCTGCTGTTGCTCTGCAGGGCCACCAGAGCCACGAAGGTGTCCTGGGCGGGCTGGGGTGCCGCCGTGTCCCCCGCAGGGCTCAGGCTCAGCCGCACCGAGTGGTTCCCGGAGCCGCAGGAGTCGCTCACGATGGCGAGGCTGGGGAAAAAGGGGGAAAAAGAACCGAATGAAGCCCGGCCAGGCTGCGGCAGCACCACCCAGAGCAGGCAGCCGGCGGTACTTGCCCGTCCAGCACGGCAGCATCCGAGCGCAGCCCCCTCCTGTGGTGCCAGTCGCTCCGCAGGGCTCCGGGCTCCAGTGTCACCGCTGTCCCCGAGCCTTCAGCTGCGCCGTCTGTCACCTCCGCGGTCCTGCCCTCCTCCTCGGCCTCCTCCGTGCTCAGCAGCAGCCCCCGGGCCGGGGCAGTGCCCGCAGCATCCAGCCAGGGCTGCCCCCAGCTCCCGGGGGGCGCCAGGGTGAGATCCCCGGCTGGGAGCAGCTGGGCCGGCTCATTAGTGCCCTGATTAACGAGCCCATTAGCAGCGACAGGAGCGGCTGTGGGGCTGGGGGGCCGGGCAGCCGTGCCAGGGCTGGAGTGACCAGTGCCCGGTTCCGTGGCATCCTCCTGCAGGGGGTGGGACATCTCCAGAGGGTGGGACACCTCCTCCAGAAGGTGGGATACATTCTCCAGAGGGTGGGATATGGTCTCCAAAGGGTGGGACTCCTCCAGAGGGTGGGACACCTCCTCCAGAAGGTGGGATACGTTCTCCAGAGGGTGAGACACCTTGTCCAGAGGGTGGAACATCTCCTCCAGAAGGTGGGATACATTCTCCAGAGGGTGGGATACATTCTCCAAAGGATGGGACACCTTCTCCAGAGGGTGGGATGTGTTCTCCAGAGGGTGGAATTCCTCCAGAAGGTGGGATACCTCATCCAGAGGCTGGAACACCTTCTCCAAAGGGTGGGACACCTCATCCAGAGGGTGGGACACATTCTCCAGAGGGTGGGATGTGTTCTCCAAAGGGTGGAATTCCTCCAGAAGGTGGGATACCTCATCCAGAGGCTGGAACACCTTCTCCAGAGGGTGGGACACCTCATCCAGAGGGTGGGATACATTCTCCGGAGGGTGGGACACCTCCAGAGGGTGGGACACCTCCTCCAGAGGGTGGGATACGTTCTCCAGAGGGTGGGATATGTTCTCTAGAGGGTGGGACACCTCCAGAGGGTGGAACACCTTCTCCAAAGGGTGGGACACCTCATCCAGAGGGTGGGATATGTTCTCCAGAGGGTGGGACACCTCCAGAGGGTGAGGCACCTCCTCCAGAGGGTGGGATACGTTCTCCAGAGGGTGGGATACGTTCTCCAGAGTGTGGGACATGTTCTCCAGATGGTGGAATATGTTCTCCAGAGGGTGGAATATGTTCTCTAGAGGGTGGGACACGTTCTCCAGAGGGTGGAATATGTTCTCTAGAGGGTGGGACATGTTCTCCAGAGGGTGGGACACGTTCTCCAGAGGGTGGAATATGTTCTCTAGAGGGTGGGACATGTTCTCCAGAGGGTGGGACACGTTCTCCAGAGGGTGGGACACCTCCCCCAGCAGGAGCCCGGGCGATGCCGGCTGTGCAGCAGCCGCGGGTGCCTGGGTGTGCAGCTGCCCGGCGGGGGCTGCATCTCCTCCTGCCGCCCCCTCCGGGCTGCCCAGGGCTGCAGGGAGCAGCCCCGCGGGGCTGAGCAGCACGGCCGGGTCGGGCTGCAGAGCCGGGGCCGGCAGGAGGGGCAGCGCTGTGAGCGGGGCGGTGACACCGGCACCCTGGGCTGCGGGGAGAGGAGCCCCCGCTGCTGCTGCCGTGCCCCGTGTGGGTCCGGGATGTCCCCCCGGGGCAGGGGCAGAGCCTGTGGGCACAGCTGGGGCTGAGCCCAGCTGGCTCCCCAGGGATGCTGAGGGTGGCTGTGCTGTCCCCGAGCTGAGCGATGGGGACACGCTGCTCCCCGGGGGCTGACCCGCTCCTGCACCACTGCTGCTCTCACTGCCCCTCCTGCTCGGTCCCGAGGTGGCCGGGGAGAGGAGCTCGGCAGGAGCTGGGGCAGGAGAGCCGGCAGACATCCCTGCGTGGGTCACCACGGCCAGAGCCTGCCCAGAAATCATCATCTTCCTTTGGAGCTCCGTGGAAAACGGAGCCTGTTCTGGTGCTGGTGTTGGTCTCTGTGTGGTTGTAAAGGGCTGAGGCACACTGGGGGTGAGCTCCAGCTCCAAACGCTGAGTAAATCGAGGTTTTTCAGCGGGGATGGGGGTTTGAGCTGCTGTGGCAGGCACGGGGACTGCAGGCACGGCTGTGCTGCCCACGGTGGGATGGCTGTGCTCACTCCCAGCTGGAAGCACCAAGGAGGTGCTGGGGACACCCGGAGATGGCAGCAGCTCCGTGCCTGGCAGCCTCTGAGGGGTGAACTGCAGGGGTTTGGTGCTGGGGAGTGCCCCGGGCAGGGGTTTGGGGGGCAAACACCCCGTGCAGGGGGCATGGGCTGGGCTGGGGGTGGGCACTGAGCCCCCTGCTGCCCCTGAGCTGCTCCCAGGCTCTGGGGAACCCTTTGCTGGCAGAACAGGAGCTCCAGGTAAAGATTGTGGCCTTTCAGTGGTGAAAGACACTTTGGGGGAAGACTGGAGGCCCCGAGTGGGCACCAGCTCTGGTGGCACAGGGGAGGTGCCAGGCTCTGCTGGCAGGGAGAGCAAAGCAGTGCCCGTGGCCTGCTGGGGATGGGGAGCAGCAATCTGCATCTCCTCGGGCAGCCTGGGCAGGCTCTGCACCGTGGGGCTCGTCCTGGGGGCCAGCACACGACCTGGGGCTGAGGTGACAGCTGGGGACGAGCCCCTGGGGGCTGTGGGGACAGCGTGAGCTGGCACTGGCTCAGAAGTGACCTTTGCTCTCTCTGCTCTCTCTGCTTGTTGTGTGGGCAGAGCAGTGCCAGGTCCCACAGACCGCCCAGTGGGGTAAGAGGGACTGGTTTGCACTGGGATATCCTGGCTGCTCCCCTCACCTGTGGCCAGGTGGGCCACCCTGAGGTCACCCTGAGGAGGGGGCAGCACCTGTGAGTGTCCTGTGTCACCCTGAGGAGGGGGCAGCACCTGTGAGTGTCCTGTGTCACTGGGCAGCAGGACAAACACAGGCCTGACCAGCACCACGCTGGAAGGGCTCAGGGGGAAGTTTGCAAGGTCCAGGACTGAGGAATTGGGTGCTGCCAGGATTTGCTGGATGGAAAGCAGCCCCCCAACACTGGAATTTGGGAATTCTGTGGGGAGCGGGGAATCCTGCATGGGCTGCAGGCAGATCATGCCCTCAGTGCTCTTCAGCACGAAGGACAAGTGTGGGGACGAGGGCAGCAGGGTCGGGGGGTCACCTCTGCCTGTGCTGAGGTTCTTGGCAGCTGCATCCAGGGACAGCCTGAACTGCTGCAGCAGAGCCTGTGCCAGGGCTGCTGGCACCTCCCCGGGCACCCCTGCAGCAGGATCTGCTGTGCTGGAGCTGGGATGGACTCCCTGGGCATGGGATGGGAGCAGGACAGGGGCAGGAGCTCTGGGCTGGGTGGGGCTGGGAGGGACAAGGCTGGGAAGGGGAACTGCCTGGTGCCTGTGGCTGTGTGCTCCAGAGGGGCTGGGGACAGGGCTGGCTGCTGGGGACAGTGCTGGAGAACCAGGTTTGGGGACAGGGCTGGCTGCTGGGGACAGTGCTGGAGAATCAGGTTTGGGGACAGGGCTGGCTGCTGGGGACAGAGGAGAAGAATCAGGTTTGGGGACAGGGCTGGCTGCTGGGGACAGTGCTGGAGAACCAGGTTTGGGGACAGGGCTGGCTGCTGGGGACAGTGCTGGAGAACCAGGTTTGGGGACAGGGCTGGCTGCTGGGGACAGGGCTGGAGAATCAGGTTTGGGGACAGGGCTGGCTGCTGGGGACAAGGGAGGAGAATCAGTTTTGGGGACAGGGCTGGCTGCTGGGGACAGGGCTGGAGAATCAGATTTGGGGACAGGGCTGGCTGCTGGGGACAGGGCTGGAGAATCAGTTTTGGGGACAGGGCTGGCTGCTGGGGACAGTGCTGGAGAATCAGGTTTGGGGACAGGGCTGGCTGCTGGGGACAAGGGAGGAGAATCAGGTTTGGGGACAGGGCTGGCTGCTGGGGACAAGGGAGGAGAATCAGTTTTGGGGACAGGGCTGGCTGCTGGGGACAGTGCTGGAGAATCAGGTTTGGGGACAGGGCTGGCTGCTGGGGACAGTGCTGGAGAATCAGTTTTGGGGACAGGGCTGGCTGCTGGGGACAGGGCTGGAGAATCAGGTTTGGGGACAGGGCTGGCTGCTGGGGACAGGGCTGGAGAACCAGGTTTGGGGACAGGGCTGGCTGCTGGGGACAGGGGAGGAGAACCAGGTTTGGGGACAGGGCTGGCTCCTGGGGTCAGTGGAGGAGAACCAGGTTTGCTTCTTCTCCCTGTGCTCACCTGCGGCATCCCAGCCAAGGCTCCCTGAGGCACAGGAGGGGCAGAAGCTCCTGGGAGCTGGGACCCAGAGCTAGGGGATGTGGATGAGGTGCTTGGGGTGTGGAGACCCGCGGGCTGCATCCCAGCAGAGGCAGCAGGAGGCTGAAGCCCTGCTGGGACAGAATCCCAGGGCTGGAGGTCACCATTCCCAAAGCTGGGCATTCCTGGAGAGAGGGCAGACGTGGCTTCCTTGAGCCCTGTGGTAGCTGGGGAAGGTTTTACTGTGGGAATCCACAACTGGAGCAGTGAGGATGAGCTCGGAGAAGGCTGTGGGCTCTCAGGGGAGGGAGATTTCCCGGGCCTCCCTGTCACTGCCCCAGGAGCAGCATCTCCTTGAGGTGCCATTTGCTGGGAGCTGCTGTTGGTCCCTGGGGGAGCGTGTTCGGTGCAGCTGTGCAGAGAGAGGGGCTGCTGCCCAGCACTTGTGCCTGCTTGGAATGGAGATGGAAGGAATTCCTCAGGAGCTGCAGCTTCCATCAAGAGTGAGGAAGAGTTTCCACTGCCTGGTGGGAGGGTGTGAGGGGCAGGCAGCCGGGCTGGGGGTCCAGAGCCCTTTGTTACAGCTGAGGTTGAGTTCCTGCCCTTGCTGCCTGTGGTTCCCTGCTGCAGAGACACAGGAGGGGAAAACTGAGCGGGCCTGGGCGAGACTGAGCCAAGGTCCCCCGGGGCTGGCCGTGCTGGCATTGCAGCAGTTGGAACTGCAGCATCCAAGCTCTGGGTCCTGCTCAGAGGTGTCAGCCCTGCCCTGGGGCCGGGCTGGGCTGCAGGGGTGGTGTCCCTGGGCCTGTTCCCAGGGGGAAGCATTGCTGTGGGCAGCCAGCCCTGCCCTGCTGTCCCCAGGGAAGCCCCAGCCCCGGGGGCAGCTGCAGATGCTGCCGTTTCTCTTCTTGGCGGGTGGAAGTCGGGCCGTGGAGTCAGAAGAGAAGTTTCAGGGCTTGGCACCTCCCTGTGCTTGCTGCCAGCAGGGGAAGAGACAGCTGTGGCCTGGGGAGAGTCCTGGTGTGTCCCTGCACTGGCAAATGGCCGGGGCAGCCCGGAGCTGGAGCTGGCAGGGCTGAGAGCAGCCCCAGGAGTGTTTCCTGGTTCTCTTTGCAGTGCCAGAGCTGTGGGGGCCCGTGGTCCCTGCGTGGAGCCGCTCCAGAGCTTTCCAGGGGCTGTGTGTCCATCCTGGGATTTCCAGGCTGCTGTGTGCAGCAGCTCAGCCCCCGCCAGGCTCCCAGGCACGGCCCCAGGCAGCAGAGCTGCTCTGCTTGCAGCCCCCCCTGCGTGGGACACGGGGTCAGGGCTTGTTCCAGTGCTGGGCTCAGCTCCTGGGCTCGGGGGGTGAAAGGTGCCCTCAGCCCAGGCACCCTCGGTGAGGGGCTCGGGGCTGCCCTGGGCAGAGCTCAGCCCCAGCATCTCACTGCCAGCGCTCCTGGAGGCACCTGAGGAAGGAGAGCAGGCTTTGGCTCAGCTGGGACCAGCCCTGAGCTGCTCCAGCAGAGCTCCAGGACAGCTGGGCTGAGCAGGCACTGAGGCACCAGAGCCACACGGGAGCTCTGGCACTGCCAGCCCCAGTCCCAGCTGTCCCAATCTCATTCCCATTCCCAGCTGTCCCATTCCCATTCCCAGTCCCATTCCCATTCCCAGTCCCAGTCCCATTCCCAGTCCCAGTCCCAGTCCCATTCCCACTCCCACTCCCATTCCCACTCCCACTCCCATTCCCATTCCCACTCCCACTCCCATTCCCATTCCCAGCTGTCCCATTCCCATCCCCATCCCCATTCCCATTCCCATTCCCATTCCCATTCCCGTTCCCATTCCCAGTTTCATTCCCATTCCCAGCTGTCCCATTCCCATTCCCATTCCCATTCCCATTCCCATTCCCTGTCCTCATTCCCATTCCCAGCTGTCCCATCCCCATTCCCATTCCATTCCCAGCCGTTCCCCAGCCCACCCTCTGCTCTGCCCCCTCAGGCCCCAAATCTAAAAGCTCGAGTGTTCTGCATTTAAACTGTGGTGTTTTTACAGAGGCAAAGCGGAGGTTTAGCAGCTTCACAAAAAGAAGAAAATCACTGATCAGCTGGAAAATTCTTCACCTCTTCCCAAATTTATCTTCACCAGCCTGCCCGAGGACACAGCACTGCTCCCACCAGCCCAGCTGATTTCTGTGCCCTCCCAGGGATGCTCACACACACCCAGCAGGGGAAATCCAGGGCTGGAGCCCAGCATGAGTGACAGCAGCCCCGGGAGCTGGGCTGGGGCAGCAGCAGCACAGCCCCGGCAGGGAGATCACTGCCAGAAACGTTTGGCAGGACAGCTGCTCCCAGAGGAGAGGCAGCACAGCCTGGCAGTGCTGCTGCACCCTGGTGCCTGCAAAGGGCATCCTGACCAAGCCTCCAGCAGCACCAGCCTGCTCCTCAGTGCTGCCTGGGATCCCGCAGCAAAAAGGATTCTTGTCTGCCCCTGAAGGGACAATATTTTGTCCTGATTGAGGACATTGGTGCTTGGGATCACTTAGGAAAAGGGATTTTTAATTTGTTTTCCCCTAAAGGGACAATATTTTCTTTGGTGACTTTGCAGCACAGCAATGTCCTGATTGAGTGCTTGGGATCCCTCAGCAAAAGGGATTTTTAACTCATTTTCCCCTAAAGGGACAATATTTTGTCCTGATTGAGGACATTGGTGCTTGGGATCCCTCAGCAAAAGGGATTTTTAATTTGTTTTCCCCTAAAGGGACAATATTTTCTTTGGTGACTTTGCAGCACAGCAATGTCCTGATTGAGTGCTTGGGATCCCTCAGGAAAAGGGATTTTTAACTCATTTTCCCCTAAAGGGACAATATTTTCTTTGGTGACTTTGCAGCACAGCAATGTCCTGATATTGAGGACATTGGTGCTTGGGATCCTTCAGCAAAAGTTCAAACATTTTTAACTTGTTTTCCCCTAAAGGGACAATATTTTGTCCTGATTGAGGACATTGGTGCTTGGGATCCTTCAGCAAAAGGGATTTTTAATTTGTTTTCCCCTAAAGGGACAATATTTTCTTTGGTGACTTTGCAGCACAGCAATGTCCTGACTGAGGACACTGGTGCTTGGGATCCTTCAGCAAAAGTTCAAACATTTTAAACTTCTTTTCCCCTAAAGGGACAATATTTTATCCTGATTGAGGACATTGGTGCTTGGGATCCCTCAGCAAAAGGGATTTTAAATTTGTTTTCCCCCAAAGGGACAATATTTTCCTTGGGGTCTGAGCAGCACAGTAGTGTCCTGATGAGGGGCCACTCACCCCAAACCAAACCATTTCAGCCAAACCCTGCACAGGCAGGGAGGGGCTGCTCCTTCACCCCAGAGCTGCCCCACACCCGATGGCACAACCCCAAGAACAGAGCCAAAGAGGCAGAAAAGAGAAAAGCAGCAGCTCCTGAGGCCAGGGCAAAGCCCCTCACTCACCAGACAGATCCACCAGCCCGGCTGCCAGCAGGATGAAGATGGGGAATTTCTCCTGCATCTCCTGGAGCAGCTCCTGAGCCATCCCAATCAGGAATATCCCACCTGGAAGCAGCTCCCCGAGGAGCCACTGCTGCCTCCCAGCAATGGGCATCTGCTGCTTGCCCTGCAGGGCAGAGGGTTGGGTTACTTTATAAGAGCTTAGGCCAGACACCAACCAATAACCTGATCCAGGAAAAAAAAAACCAAAAAAAACCAAAAAAAAAAACCCAGCACCAATTGGAATCAATCAGTTTTTAACAAAAGAGCAGAGCGTGGTCAGCTGGATTTTGCTTCCAACAGGTGGAAAAGGTGGCAGTGAAGACGAGAGGGTGCTTGTGCAGCCTCGGGGGAGAGTGAGAACATTCCCTGGAGGGGCTTGGATGCACCCAGAGGAGGGGAGCAGGACTGGGAGGCTCTGGGATTGTTCTCCTTGGACAAAAGGAGGCTCTGGGGAGACCCCCTGGCTCTCTGCAGCTTCCCCAGGAGGACATGCCAGGGGAGTGCTGAGCTCAGGGGGGGTATTAGGAGGCGTTTTTTAGCCAAAAGGTGGTCAGACCCTGGAAAGGCTCCCTGGAGAGGGGTTTTGTGCAATGCCCTGAACACACTTTGGCTTCTCTTCAGCCCTGCAGTGCTCAGGCAGCTGCACTGGGTGATCTCGTAGGTCCTTTTTAACTGAACTATTCCAGAATTCTGGGGTGTTTGGGTTTTTTTGTTGTTGTTTTGGGGTTTTTTGTTTGTTTTTGGGGTTTTTTTTGTTTTGTTTTTTTGTTTATGTGTGTGTTTTGTGTGTGGGGGGGTTGTTTGGTTTTTTTTTGTTTGTTTGTTTGGGTTTTTTGGGGGTTTTTTTTGCCATTTTGTGCCAATAAAACCATCCCCAGGGGTCAGCCTGGATCCCAGGGAGGAACGGAAACCACAGGGAAACAAGCACAGAACTCAAACCTTCCCAAGAGCCCAGGAGAGCCCAGAGGCTCTCACAGCCACACCCTTTTTTTACTTTTTTTTTTTTTTTAGCCACAGATCCCCCCCAAAAATCCTGTAAATATTCCCCTGGCAGGATTCTCTCAGTGCCAGGCACACAAACACTGAGCCAAAGGTGCAGCCAGGCTGAGAACATCCTGACACAGCCCTGCCTGTCCCAGGGCACTGAACACCTGAGCAGAGGCAGATAAGGCCCCTAATGACAGCTGGGAGCAGCAGGGACAGCCAGGGAGGGGAAAAACAACAACACCACCTCCCCAGGCTGAGGCAGGGAGGCCAGCAGGCAGCTCAGCAGCCAGGGTGGGGGAAATGCAGATTCCCAAAGCCCATTTTGTGGCCCAAGTACAGCAGGGGATGCAGGGTTCCACCTGCACAAGGCTTCCACACCTAGAGACCCTGAGCCAGAGCCTGGGTTTGGAGCTCAGACTGAAACACGTTCAGCTGAGCAGGGGAGAGTGTGAAGGTTTTAAAGACGTAGAGGTGGAGATTTTACATCTACATTTACCAAAAAAATGTACATTTACGTTTAAAATGTACATTTTAAAGATGTAAAGGTGTAGATGATGAGATGAAGAGGTGGGTGTAAAGGGGATAAGAAGTTTGAAGGTGCAGCTCTGTAGGATTGTGTGCCACTAGACAACTGGATACAAAAGCCCACCTTGCACTGTGTGACACGGTTTCATTGTTATTAACTATTTCACACCAATTAGCCATGGGTGTGAAAGCTAAAATGATATGTGTGGCAGTAGTTTCTTGGCTAAAAAAAACCTTTAAAAAGCTTTGTAGCCTGTGGTTTTGTGAGCACTGGGCACAAACTCCTGGTGTGTGGGGTGAGGATGTTCTCACCTGTAGCCATGGTTCATGCCTGTGATGTTTTGGTTTCTCTGAAACTTTTTCTCAGGCACTCTTCTGTCAACAAGAGACACGTTTTCCTAACTTGTAATTATATTTACATTCCTTTCCCTAGGAGGGACCTTTTCCTGATGTCCCTCTGACTTGACCAATGTACTTGAAGAAGTTTGCCTGTCTCCCACCCCTTGGGTGGATCTTTGTAAAACAGCAGAAAGGGAGGAAATTCCCAGGGTAATAAACAATTTGGAGTCATTGTCAGCCTTCTGAAAATTTGGAGTCTGTGTGGTTGTGATCTTGAACAGCATCACTCACCCCTCATGGGACTGCAGTGATGCCTCCAGTTGGAGCTGTGATGTTTTTCAGATCTGGCACCCCCAGGTGTCAAGGAGGGGAGCTGGAGAACCATTTTAAAGTCAAACTGGACTGGCCTGTGCTCATTCTTCACGGAAATGGAACAAATCCTTCTGTTTGCTGTGTTCAAAGCCAAGGGGGAAAAAAGGAGCTATGCTGTATTGATGGCCATTTATTAAATTTATGTCAATAATTAAGGCCAAGGCAGCTGAATGCAAGGTGGCATTTCAGCTGGGAGCTGGGCTAATAAACCAACTGAGACAACAAATCAACTTCCTCCTCCTGATAGTGCTTCACTGGCTTCTGTGGGGGACCAAAACCACTCCAAAAAAAGCCACTGAGAGGAATTAATTTTATTAAAACAAAGAAAACTCGACAGCAGGCGAGGCAGAGGGCACTTGTGGGAGGTTTCTGAGGAGCTCAGCTGCTCTGCACGTATTTCATGGAGGAGTTCAGGATGGCCAAGCCATTGAGCTTCCTCAGCTGATGGATGTGCCTGCAGAGACAACAGGGGGAACAGGTGGTGACTGAAAATTAAACTTTCAGGGGCGTTTCATGCAATATTCAATCAATTCCTCTTAAAACAGAGTTTCTAGCTAATAATAATTAATAATCACACAGGGTTAATAATCTTAATGCAGAGTTTCCAGATGATTATTGCCCTCAGAAAGGCACAGGAATAATGTTCTTCAAAGGGGGGGCGTTTCAGAGTAACAAAACTTAAGGAAAGAAAGGGTTTCCCCTCTGTGTCTGCTGTTTCAGACAAATCTCAGGGCTGATAACTTTCCCTACTGCTCATTTGGGATCTAACTCCTTCAAAGATGTGGGGACAGAACCCCAGGAGCCCTAAAGCAGGATCTGGGGACAGGATCACCACAGGGAATTCTGGCTGGAGGAAGGAGGCAGAAGGATTTCTAGAAATTAACCTAATAACGCTGGATTTGACTTACACTGGTTGGTTTTTTCATGGATTATCACCGAATAACAAAAAAGGGAAATTTAAAAAGGGAGATTTGGGGCCTTACTTGACTTACACTGGTCAGTTTTTCAGGGATTGGCACCAAATAACAAAAAAGGGAAATGAAAAAAGGGAATTTTGGGGCCTAAAAAAAAAGGGAAATAAAAAAAGGGAATTTTGGGGCCTTACTTGACTTAAATTGGTTGGTTTTTTCAGGGATTGGCACCGAATAACAAAAAAGAGAAATAAAAAAGGGAGATTTGGGGTCCTACTTGACTTACACTGGTCGGTTTTTTCAGGGATTGGCACTGAATAACAAAACAGTAAAATAAAAAAGGGAGTTTTGGGGCTTTGACTTACACTGGTCGGTTTTTTCAGGGATTGGCACCGAAACAGGGAAATAAAAAAAAGGGAGTTTTGGGGCCATACTTGACTTAAATTGATCGGTTTTTTCAGGGATTGGCACCAAATAACAAAACAGGGAAATAAAACAAGGGAGTTTTGGGGCTTTACTTGACTTACACTGGTCTGTTTTTTCAGGGATTCTCACCGAATAACAAAATAGGGAAATAAAAAAAAGGGAGATTTGGGGCCTTACTTGACTTACACTGGTCAGTTTTTCATGGATTACCACCGAAGAACAAAAAAGGGAAATGGAAAAAGGGAGATTTGGGGCCTTACTTGACTTACACTTGTCAGTTTTTCAGGGATTGGCACCAAATAACATAAAAAGGGAAATTGAAAAAGGGAGATTTGGGGCCTTAAAAAAAAGGGAAATGGAAAAAGGGAGATTTGGGGCCTTACTTGACTTACACTGGTTGGTTTCTTCAGAAATTCTCAACGAATAACAAAACAGGGAAATAAAAAAAAGGATTTTTGGGGCCATACTTGACTTACACTGTTTTTTTCAGGGATTGGCACCGAATAACAAAAAAGAAAAATGAGAAAAGGGAGATTTAGGGGCCTTACTTGGCTTACACTGGTCAGTTTTTCCAGGGATTCTCAACGAATAACAAAACAGGGAAATAAAAAAAGGAATTTTGGGGCCATGCTTGACTTACACTGCTTTTTTCAGGGATTGGCACCAAATAACAAAACAGGGAAATAAAAAAATGGAGTTTTGGGGCTTTACTTGGCTTACACTGGTCAGTTTTTTCAGGGATTCTCACCGAATAACAAAACAGGGAAATAAAAAAAGGAGTTTTGGGGCCATACTTGACTTAGACTGTTTTTTTCAGGGATTGGCACCCAATAACAAAAAAAGAGAAATAAAAAAGGGAGATTTTGGGTGCCTACCTTGGCTCAGCCACGCAGAGCCTGCCCAGGGCGATGGCTGAGTTCTGCTGCACCGAGGTTCTCCGGGCATCCCCCCCAGCCTGCCTGAGCAGCAGCTGCACCACGCTGGAGCCCAGCAGGGAGGAGGCAGCCCCGGGCAGCAGCAGGCACTGGCTGAGGCAGAAAGCTGCATTCCCCACAGTCAGCTCATCCCCGGACTCCAGCAGCTTCAGCAGCACTTGGAACCCTGGCAGGAGGGGGGGAAAGCTCTGTTAGAGCTGCTCCGGCTGCAGGGAGGGAGCCTGGTGCTGTTTTCCCTGGAAAAGCTGGAGGAGCAAGGGGATTTTGTGGCAATTCCAGCAGCCAGGAGGCTGCCTCAGCTGCACTTGCCCAGGTGTCACCCTCACAAAGAGCTGAACGTGCCACCTTAAGTGCCTTAAACCAGAAATGCCACAGCTGGGAAAAGGAACTTTAAAAAAACAGAAAAAGCTCTCTGTACATCCAGAGCTACCAAAACCACGTTAAATGCTTTAAACCAGACAGGCTGCTGTGGAAATGACAGCTGGGAAAAGGAATATTAAAAAAACCCAAAGTTTTCTGTACATCCAGAGCTACCAAAGCCACGTTAAATGCCTTAAACCAGAAATGCTGCTGTGGAAAGAACAGCTGGGAAAAAGAACATTAAAAAAACCCCAAAGTTTTCTGTACATCCAGAGCTACCAAAGCCACTTTAAATGCCTTAAACCAGACAGGCTGCTGTGGAAAGAACTGCTGGGAAAAGGAACATTAAAAAACCCCAAAGTTTTCTGTGCATCCAGAGGTCCCAAAGCAGCTCAGCTCATCTGGGAGCTGCCCCCAAGGACAGCAGAGAGTTGTGGCTCTGAAAGCAGCAGCAACATCTCAGAATCCTGAACGTTTAGGGAGCACTGGAGGCTGGCTGGAGAAACAGAGCCATGGCTTTGTCACCTGAGAGGTTCCCTGTGGCACACAGAGCTGACAGAGTGAGGGTCAGTGACTCCTGACAGGTGAACACCCAGGGTTTTGGTGCAGAGAGTGAGGGTGCAGCGTTGCTGCTGGTTTGAGGCAATGCTGCAGCTGGCAGGGAGAGGGGTCTGGGCTGGGTGATGCTCTGAGAGGCTTTGCATGGGAGGAAACCCTTGGGGTGCAGGCTGCACTGCAGGCACTGACAGCTTCCTGACAGCTTCAGCCATTCCAATGAAATCTCAGTGTTCTGTGTTCCATTAGCATTGATTGGGGCTGGGCTCTAAAGCAAACCAAGCAGGGGTGCACCACAGAGCAAAGAGATCAGAAATCCCCTAAAAATCCCCTAAAATTCCCTAAACCATTCCTGTGCCTCCAGCTGCTTTTATCCCCACAGAGGACACCACCCCCAACCCCAACCCCTTGGAAATCAGAGGTTTCACTCACTTTTATCCCACCTCAGCAGCTCCTCCTGAGCTCTCCTGCTGCTCTTGGTGCAGATGGAAAGGGTCTTTATGGCATAGCTGGATGTCAGCTGTCCCCCAGCCTGATGGGTGAAAGCAGAGGGAACAAGCACAGCTCACCCCCAGTGAGCCCCACAACAGTCTGAGCCCAAACATCCAAGGAAAACCTCCACAGGGTGTTTATGTCAGGGTGAACAGAGGCTGAGAACCACATAAACCCCACTGAATTCCTGCCATTCCCTGCATCTCTGCAGCCCAATCCTTTTCAAATCAACTCCCCTCGACAAGAGCCCAGAGCCACAGATTTTTTATTTATTTTTTTTTTTCTAGGCTAACTTGATCTGCATAATCCACACCTGCTGGACGCAGATATGCAGCAAAAATTAAAATAAGGATTTTTTAAAAATTTAAAACAGGCTTAAAATGAAACCTGGGAGAGCTGTTAGAACGCAGACACACCCTCCAGGGGAAGGAGGATAAACACAGGGGGAGTGAGATTTGCCCAGGGGACAAGAAATAAAGGAAGCTGGATTTACTTTCAAGAATTTGAGCATTTTCTTCACCACTCCTCCTTTCACCACCTCCTCCACTGCTGAGGGAGATGCTGGCAGCACACGGCTCAGCACTCCCGTGGCTCTCTAAATGAGGGGAAAAAAGGGAGAGACAAGCAAAACCAAACATTTATTGGTCCAGGCAGCTTAATTATTTTGTTTCTTGCAGAGTAAGACTGGAGCAATTAAGGTACTAAAAGGAGAAATCCACAGAAATTGAGACAATCCCAGAATTACAGAATCTAACAAAGAACATCTTCAGGATGTGGCTTTTTTTGTCGTTTCTTGGAAGCTGAGCACAGCACAGGGAGGGATGAGCCCCAAACTGGAACCAGCACGACTCCCTGGGTGTTCAATCCATTAAAAAATAAAAAATATCATTTCCTGGCAGGGACCAGGCCGGCAGTGCTGGCACTGAGGGAAGTGAAACAGCCCCGAGCAGTTCCTGAGAGCTCAGGGAGGGGACTCAGAGCCCACACCTGCCCTGCCTGGAGTCCCACCCCATTCCCAGGGGCACAATTTAATTCCCATACCAGAACTGCAAGGAGGAAGAGCTGCTGAGCACCCAAATTGCTCTGGCTCCTTTGCTTCTCCACTGATTTTTAAGGGGTTTCGTGCTGAAATGGTTTGTAAGAGCAGATTCCAAGAGAACCATGAAAACCTCTTGCATCAAACCATATAAAAATGAACATAAAAGTGATCTATTATTTCTTTATTGCTATTAGCAATGTTTTGGGTTTCACAGCCTCCTGCACAAGGCAGAAATTTGCTCTGAAGAGCTCAGGAGAGCCAAACCCAGCTCTTGTTGGTGACTTACTGTGACAATCCTTCCATCCTGATGGCTGAGCAGAGCCAGGCACCTGCCACTGATGGGCACAGCAAGGTCCTGGAAAACACAGGGGAAACTCAGGGGAAACTCAGGGAAAACTCAGGGAAAACTCAGGGAAAACTCAGGGAAAACTCAGGGAAAACTCAGGGGAAACTCAGGGGAAACTCAGGGGAAACTCAAGGGAAACTCAAGGGAAACTCAGGGGAAACTCAGGAGAAACTCAGGGAGAACTCAGGGAAAACTCAGGGGAAACTCAGGGGAAACTCAGGGGAAACTCAAGGGAAACTCAGGGGAAACTCAGGGGAAACTCAGGGGAAACTCAAGGGAAACTCAGGGGAAACTCAAGGAGAACTCAGGGAATTCTGCCCTCCTGATGGAGTCCTGAGTTTGGGATGATTTGGGAATGTAACCAGGACCTCAGAACACAGCACAACTTGAGAGTGATTCCAAACAGAACATTTATACCGCTATGGAAAGATAATTAATGCACTTTAATGTGTTTTCCTCACAGCTGTTTGTATGTTGAAGGTGGTGGTGGTGGAGGAGAAAATTCTGTGATTTTTTCTTTTTTCTCACTTTTCAGCCCACTTAAATTGCCAACTGCCCTTAAAAATAACCTGCAAACCCTTAAAGCCCCAGACGTTGCCTACCTGGATGGTTCCATTGGATTCAAGCAGCAGGTTCATCATCAGCCCCAGCACTGCAAACACGCACTGCTGGTACCCAGGGCTGCTGGCATCATCCTCCTGTGGGAGAGCAGGGCAGGCAGCTCAGCTCCCAGGGCCAGGGAAAGCTCCAGGGGCAGGGAAAGCTCTGGGAGAAGCAGAGCTGAGGAGCCCTTTGTGGCACAAACCCACGTGTCTGGCACCTGAAGGTGCACAGCCCCAAAGCTGGGATGCCTGAGGGGTGACAGAGATCCCTTCCCACCCCCTGAGCTGCAGCTCCTGTGTTCAAGGGGCACAGCTGAGGCTGGGCTGCTCGGGGAGCCTCCCCCCAAACCCCCAGATGGAGTGAAGGCTGCTCAGGGCTGTGAGGGGAGCAGACAAACAGGGCAGAGGGCTGGGACTGCTGAATATTCCACGCTGGGAATACTGAATATTGAATTGATTATTAAACTGGGGGTGTGTAGGGCAAAATATGGGGGGAAAGGACATTTTCCTGTCTCACCAGCAGCTGCAGGCAGGCCTGCCAGCACTCCCTGCTCTGGGCCAGCTGTGCCCGCAGCACCACATCTGCACAGAGGCTGCCCAGCAGGGCCAGCCCCCGCGCCAGGGCGGCCGCGTTCACCTGCCGGGAGCACACCTGGAACACAGGGCGGGGTCAGCAAACAGCGGGGGCTGAACTGCACACGGGGGGGAGTGTGAGTGTGTGTGTGTGTGTGTGAGTGTGTGTGTATGACTGAGTGTGAGTGTGAGTGTGTGTGTATGACTGAGTGTGAGTGTGAGTGTGTGTGAGTGTGAGTGTGTGTAAGTGTGAGTGAGTGTGTGAGTGTGCGTGTAAGTGTGAGAGTGTGTGAGAGTGTGAGTGTGTTTGTGTGTGTGTTTGTGTGAGAGTGTGTGTGTGTGTGTGTCTGTCATGTCTGTGTGTGTCTCTGTCTGTCTCTGTCTGTGTGTCTGTCTCTGTGTCTGTCTGTGTGTCTGCATGTCTGTCTGTGTGTCCGTCTGTGTCTGTCTGTCTGTGTGTCTGTGTCTGTGTGCCTGTGTGGCTGTGTGTCTGTGTCTGTCTGTGTGTCTGTGTCTGTCTGTGTGTCTGTCTGTGTGTCCATGTGCCTCTGTGTCTGTCTGTGTGTCTGTGTGTCTGTCTGTCTGCGTGTCTGTGTGTCTGTGTGTCTGTGTGTCTGTCTGTGTGTCCATGTGCCTCTGTGTCTGTCTGTGTGTCTGTGTGTCTGTGTGTCTGTGTCTGTCTGTGTGTCTGTCTGTGTGTCCATGTGCCTCTGTGTGTCTGTGTGTCTGTGCCTCTGTGTCTGTGTGTGTCTCTGTGTGTGTGTGTCTGTCTGTCTGTGTCTGTCTGTCTGCGTGTCTCTGTGTCTGTGTCTCTGTCTGTGTGTCTGCGTGTCTCTGTCTGTGTCCATGTGTCTGTATCTCTGTGTGTCTGTCTGTGTCTCTGTGTCTCTGTGTCTCTGTGTCTGTGCATCTGTCTGTGTGTCTGTCTGTGTGTCTGTGTCCGTGTGTCTGTATCTCTGTGTGTCTGTCTGTCTGTCTGTCTGTGTCTGTGTGTCTATGTCTGTCTGTGTGTCTGTCTGTGTGTGTGTGTGTCTGTGTCTCTGTCTCTGTCTGTATCTCTGTGTCTCCGTGTCTGTCTGTGTGTCCGTGTGTCTGTATCTGTGTGTCTATCTGTGTGTCTGTCTGTCTGTGTGTCCGTGTGTCTGTATCTCTGTGTGTCTATCTGTGTGTCTGTGTGTCTGTGTGTCTGTGTGTCCGTGTGTCTGTATCTCTGTGTGTCTATCTGTCTGTCTGTGTGTCTGTGTGTCCGTGTGTCTCCCAGCCCCTCTGGCAGCAGGGGGAGGCTCTCCAGGCTCTCCCCCCAGTTACCCCCCAGGTTTGCAGGGTTTCCCTGGCTCTGGGGAAGGGATGGCTTTGGGTTTCCCTGGCTCTGGGGAAGGGATGGCTTTGGGTTTCCCTGGCTCTGGGGAAGGGATGGCGCTGGGTTTCCCCGGCTCTGGGGAAGGGATGGCGCTGGGTTTCCCTGGCTCTGGGGAAGGGATGGCTTTGGGTTTCCCTGGCTCTGGGGAAGGGATGGCTTTGGGTTTCCCTGGCTCTGGGGAAGGGATGGCTTTGGGTTTCCCTGGCTCTGGGGAAGGGATGGCTTTGGGTTTCCCTGGCTCTGGGGAAGGGATGGCTTTGGGTTTCCCCGGCTCTGGGTTTGTGTTCCCTGCTCCCTCCCTGGGAGCATTCCCTGCAGTCACGGGGCAGCTGCAGCTCCAGCAGGGAATGCTCACACAGAAACACCTTCAGCCACAGATAATGGGAAAGTGATGAAATTATTGCCTTGCTGCTCATCTGGGGAAATGGCAGCAGTTTCCTGGCCAGCTCTGCCACTCTGCAGCAGAAGCAGCCTTCCCCCTTGCTCAGGACAGCTTTCTGCACGTTTCAAACTCGCTGCTTAAGCCAACAGATCCTAAACTTGCAGCTGGAATAAAGGGATTCTTTACCTCGGGGCTCAATGTCATCTCCTCACCCTGATCCCTCAGATTAGAAGGCAAAAATCGCCATCCAAGACAGAACAGGTTGCTGACAGGGGATTAAAGTCACATCAAGAAGAACAAAACTCAAAGCTGAAGGTGAAATTATCAGCAGGAATCTGCAACCAAGGCCAGAGTTTACACTGAACATTAAACCAGGGGTGTGTAGGGCAAAATACTGGAGAAAAAGAACATTTTCCTGACAAAACTCAGCCCCTTACACCCATCAGGAGATGTTACACAGAAATAAACTGGAAATACAAAATCAGATCTTCCCTACCAGCAGCTGGGTGAACAAGGGTAAAACACCTGTGGAAAACGTGGCCCGACACTGTCTCTGGAACCTGTTGGGGGATAAAAAGCCCAAAGTTTTAGTCTAAAAAAACCACAGCTAAAGGCAAGAGAAGAGCAACAGAAACCTCAGTAAGCTGACAGCAAAGCTGGCCACAACAGCCTGCCCCTGGCTCGTTTCACACAACTTTACAGGAATGAACAAGGGGTTTAAATTACCTTTCCTCCCCAATTAAGTCAGACAAGATGTTCATGGCACTATCAGCCCTTGCATCAGTGCTCTTGACAAATGCCATCAGAATCTGCAGCCATCTGGTGTTAAAACAATAAAAAAAACAACCAAAAATTGGTGTCAGCTTTGGTTTCATCATTAAAAATCAAAATTCCATTTTTTTTAGGTTGTTGGTATTTAAATCTGCCTTTTTAAGCACCCTCTGGGACGTGGCTCATTCCTTTAGCCTCTCCTCCCCAGGAAAAATGAACAATCTCTCCTATTCACCCATTATTACTGCAAAGGGACACTGCTCAGGGTAACTCTGGGAGGCAGCAGCAGGATAATGGCACAAAGGCAAGGGAGTGGTGCTCCTCCCCCACTCAGTGAGCCACTAAATAACCACAAATCCCAGTTTTTAAATGAGGAGAGACCCCCCCAGCTGCAATCCAGGAGATTTTAGAGGCACCAGGGTGAGTTTTCCCTCGGTGCTACGAGGGTTTAGAGGAGGGGGACTCAAAATCACAGGAGCCCCCTCCTACTTTGCCTCAGACCTCAGCACTCCCTGCAGTCCTGCCCCACACACCCAGCTGTGTCCCTGAGGGGCAGAACAGGGTCACTGTGTCCCCTCAGAGAGCTTCCCCTGGGGCTGGGGCACTTCTGGGCACTGAACTCAGCCCCCCAGGAGATGTTCCTGGTGCTCTCACCTGCTCAGGTCCTGCCTGAGCAGCAGCCTGCGGCCGCTCGGGTTCCCTGAGTAGAGAGAGATCAGTGCCAGGGTCTCCCTCTGGATCTGGGCTGTGCCAGAGGAGAGCAGCTCTGCCAGCTGGGCACCCACTGCGGGCTGGGCCAACAGGAGACGCTGATTTTCTTCTGAAAGAGAGGGAAAATCTCAGAGCAATGTCACTCATTGGCATCCCTATTTTATTTGTATTTTATTTTATTTTATTTTATATTTTTATTTTATTGTATTTTATTGTATTTTTTATTTTACTGTATTTTATTTTATTTTATATTTTATTTTTATTGTATTGTATTTTATTGTTATATCACTGTATTTTACTTTGTATTTTATTTTGTATTTTATTGTATTTTATTTTTATTGTATTATATTTTATTTTAATTTTATTTTATTGTATTTTTATTTTATTTTATTTTATTCTTTTATTTTATTGTCTTTTATATTTTATTTTATTTTATTTTCCAGCTGAAATGCTTTATTTGGCATCAGCTGGACCCCACAAGCCAACACAGACACCTATATTCTGCATTTCCACTTTACCTCCCACCCCTGCCCACTGCTCACCCACGTGGGTATCCCCTAAAAACAGAGGCAGGCACCTGCCCAAGCACTATTGCTTGTTAATTCTCAAATAATTCTGCCTCCTCTTCTACAAAACATTGCTTTTTACAGTTTATACTGAGCATTAAACCAGGGATGTGTAGCACAACATACTGGAGAAAAAGAACATTTTCCTGACAAAACTCAGCCCCTTACACCCATAGAGCAGACCCAGGAGATGCTACACAGAAATAAACTGGAAACACAAAACCAGATCTTCCCTACCAGCAGCTGGGTGAACAAGGGTAAAACACCTTACAAAAAAACCCCATGGCCCAACACTGCATGAAAGTGCTTAAAACAGAGAAAACTGTGCAAGTGGTATTATCTTAAGAGCAGAGAAAATTGTGCAAGTGTATTGCACAATTATCTTAAGAGCAGCAGAAATCACAGGGAATTTACTTCCCAGCCCTTGGGCGGATTTGAAATGCTCACAGGGTGGGAATTCCACCCTGCCAAAGCTCTGGCTGCATCCTGTGACCTGCTAGAGCCACACCTGGGTGGGTGCAGGTGCTCTGGGCGCGGGGTGGCCGTGCCCAGCCCCAGCCCCAGCCCCTCCAGGTTGTTCCCCCCGAGCAGGGTGAGGGGATCCCGGGGTTTTACCGTTCCCAGCACAGGCAGCTCGCCACAGCAGCAGAAGGGACAGGCACAGCTCGGCCTGGGCAGGGCTCCTGCTCTCTGCACACAAGGCCCTGCACGAGAAAAATCAGCTTGTGAACACAGCAGAGGGTGGGTGTAGCCACGGTTTGTGCCTGCCATGTTCTGACTTCAGAAAATTCTTTCCCAAGGGACATGTTAAAACAATTTTAAAAACAACCAAAAATTGGTGTCAGCTTTGATTTCATCATTAAAGATCAAAATTCTATTTTTTTTAAGGTTGTTGGTATTTAAATCTGCCTTTTTTTAAGCACCCTCTGGGATGTGGCTCATTCCTTTAACCTCTCCTCCCCAGGAAAAATGAACAATCTCTCCTGCTCATCCATTACTGTAATCCATCCATTGTTGTAAACAAGGACACGTTACTGTAAACTATCCTATTTTTCTACATTCTTTCCCAGAGGAGGGAATTTGCTTGGTGTGACCAATGGGTCCAAGGCTCCCACCTCTTAGGTGGGCTCGTTGTGAAAAGGTATAAAAGACAGGTGCTTTGATAATAAAGAGAGATTTTGAATCTTCAGCCTTCTGAGAGTCTGTGTCCTGATTTTGTGCTCTACAGTGACAGGTGGGTGAAACCAGCAGGGGATGAAAATCTGCACAGCTTCACCCCTCGGGGCTGTTTGCAGCCACAACCCCAAAATTTGAGGAACCCTAAAAGGTCTCAGTGCTGCAGGACAGAGCTGAACACCCAAATATTCCCCGGTGCCTGAGCACAGCCCCAGAGCCTTCAGATGTTCTTTGATATTCAGAATTCTTCTGCAGGGCTGCTCTCACCACCGGGGATAGGATGACTGCCCCCAAAGAGCAGACACAAACAGCAATCGGTGAGTTCTCCTCCCTGTATCTAAGGGAGCTCTGTTTGTGTCCCGGGCAGGTATCAGCCCCTCCGTTCAGCCGCTAAAATCTGCGATTACATCCTCCTCCCATCAGCCCATCTGCACTTCAAGAGGCGATTTTTGTTTCTCGAGAACAATATTCCCCTTTCCCCGGGCTGGAATTCCCCTCCGCAGAGCTCTCACCCTCTGACAGTCTCGTTCCCGAGGATACTGAAGCCTTTGTTTGTCCTGAAGAACGTCTGCCCGCTGCCTGGAAGAGGCCGAGACAAAACAGCTCAGGTGTGTGACAGCCGGGCAGGCTCCTGCTCTTCCTGCTCGGTGCTAAAAGAAAAGGTCACTGCAGCAGCAGCTCTGGGGAAAAACAGCATTGAAAAGGGGGAAAATTCGAGAATGAGTGAAGTAGGAGTGGTTTTGGAGCTGGAAATTGCTCTAATTCATGCTTGGTGGGGTTGGCTTCGAGTGAAAGACTGCTTAGGAAGGCTGAAACACAAAATTGGCTTTGTGACTCAATGAGCTTTAGCAGAGAATTAGGAATATTTACAAACAAATGAGACCCAAACCCCTAAGAACCGTCAGCAGATCAGCTGCAGCACCAGTCTGACCCTAAAAAACGCTGTAAACACCTCCTGGCCACGCTGAGCTATCCAAAATTGCCAGTTTTGTGTTTCAAACACAGCAACAGCCACTCTGCTCCTTCAAAACCTGCTCCCTTGCCTGGCTCACACCTCCCAAAGTGAACAAACCTGCAGCAAACACTCACAATTGTTCACGAGTCCTGCCAGGAGGCGGATGGCCCCGGTGTAGTAGAGGATGTGCTGGCCGGGGCTGCCGAGCCTCTGCAGCAGCTCCTGGATGGAGGAGGCAGCAGCGCTCCCTGCCCGCACCTCCCTCTCCGCTCTCTCCTCTTCTCTCACCCTCTTCTCCTCCAGCCCGGCCTGCCTCAGGCACTCTGGGAGGTGACAAGGACACCAAGAGTGGCAGGGGAGTTCTGTCCCGTCCTGGTCAGCACAGCAGCGTGGAAATGACAGAAATGTCCATTTTTACCTCTGACCAGCTGCTCCTTCTGGGGATCCACCTGCAGCATCTCCTCGTAGCACTGCCTGGCCTTCAGGGGGAGGAGGAAAGGGCTCTCAGGTTTGTTTATTTGGGTTTTTTGCTGTTCTCCTCTGTCTTTTTAATTTTTTTGATTTTTAGCTTTTTGCGTGTGCTTTTCGCAGTGGAGTTAAATACAATTTTACACAAACATTTGTTTTTGTTATTGTAACAATGTTTACAATAACAAAAATGCTTATGTAAAATACGAATGTTTACATTTTTTCTCATAAGAAAGAAACTGTTGATGGACTGTAGCACACGACATAAAGAATTCACACCCACACACTGAGATGTCCAAGGCAGAAAAGAGGCAGTTTATTTACAATTTCAACATTTATGGAATTCCAGCAGTGACCATGGATTGGAGGGAGAAAATCTTCTTCTCCAACCACACTGGGCAACCCAACAGTCCATCAACAGTCTCCTCCTTATGAGAAGAATGTAAACATTGGATTTTACAATAACAAGAAAGTTGTTGATGTAAAATCGTGTTTGATTCTATTGCAAAAGGTGAACACAGAAGGCTGAAATAGAACTTTAGGAAAACTTCTTAAAGAGACAGAGGAGAACAGCAAAAACCCAGAAACCAGAATGTCCCACACGACACAAAGCAATGACACTCACACGTTGTGGTGTCCAAGGCAAAAAAGGGGCAGTTTATTTACAGACTTCAACATTTATCGAATTCCAGCAGTGACCATGGATTGGAGGAAGAAAATCTTCTTCTCCAACCACACTGGACAACCCAACAGCCCATCCACAGTCTCCTCCTTATGAGAAGAATGCAAACATTGCTGGATTTTACAATAACAAAATGGTTATTTAGATAAAATTGTATCTGACTCCAAAACACAGAAAGCTAAAAATAAGACTTCACCAAACTTCTTAAAGGGGACAGAGGAGAACAACAAAAACCCAGACCACACTGGACTGTTGGGTAATTAAAGAGGAAGATTTTCTTCCTCCAATCCATGGTCACTGCTGGAATTCAATAAATGTTGAAGTTGTGAATAAACCACTCTTTTTTCTGCCTTGCACATCTCAGGGTGTTGGTGTCATTTCTTTGTGTTGTGCCACACAGGTTCAGCTGGAAACCTGGAGATGGGATCAGTGATATCCCAGTCAGAGCCCAAAAGCTTTTGGGGCCACAGTCCCTAATAAAGGGGAAAAGTGAAATTTATGGAGATGCAGATATCAAAACTCTTAAGAAAGTCAAACATTCTCAGTCCCTGCCTCTGCCTGCTGCTGCAAATTAAAAGGAAAATTTCCAGTGAAACCCAAAGAGCAAAAAAAATCAGAGTTCCTGTGAGAAAACAGAAACTGAGGCACTGCCTTTCCCCCTCTTACCCACCAAAATTGGCCCCAAAATTCAGCCAGCTTACCTCAGCAAAGTGCTGCAGTGCCAGGTGAGCTTTGCCCATCAGGAAATAGGCTTTGAGGCAGTTTTTATTGCACTGAGTTAAAAAAAAAAAAAAAAAGAAATTATTATTATTATTAGTTATGTGCTTAGAAAATTTCAGCCTTTCAGGATTTTTTTTCCCCCCAGCGTTCTGGTTAATAATTAGAGGTGCCCAAAGCAGAGATTGGGGTGTTTATAGCATTTATTAGAGGTGTCTGAAGTTTTTCTGCTGAATTGTTGCCCCCAGGGACCCAAGAAACACAGGCTCGAGGTGAGGGTGGAAAGCAGGATTTTCCAAAAGGTGATTATTTTCCTCTTCATTTGAGTGAAAAAAAAATGTGGATTTCTGTAAATAATGCTGATTTTAGAGGGGTTTTTTCTCACTTGACAGTTCTGGAATTACCTTTAATGCCCACTCACAGTCACTGATGGCTTTCTCATACTCATGGAGCTTCAGGTAGGCCTGAAATAAAACCCAAAAAAAAAATAAAAAAATCCAGGCAGAAGACTTAGAATCCTTCAAACAGCTTCTTGTACAAACACTGGCTAATTAAAAAGAATAAAACTGGGCTGCTGATTGGCCTGGCCAATTGATTTTTAGGGTAATTTCCATTCTGAAGTTGTCTGCCATCTCCCTGGATTTTCTAATTTAGAATCGATTTAATAGAATTCCACACACACACACAGAGCAAACAGAGCATGCAAAGCAAATATTTCACTCTACAGTTATAGAAATGTTTCCTGAAAAAGCATGAATAATAAAAAAATCAGAGTATTTAAATGAAATTGGGAATTGGAATGATTTTCCCCCACTTGTTCTGGAGGAGCAGGGTTAGATTTTACCATAACAAAATGGTTGTTTATATAAAATTGTATCTGACTCCAAAACCTCCAGGAGGGTGCAACAGAACGAAGCTCTGGGGTTTTATCCTGGCACAGGTTAACACAGTTGGAATTTCTTTAGAAAAAACCAGACCTATCAAAAACCAGTTCTTAAATATTGGCATGTGCTTTAACACTAAAAAACCAGAAAACTAAAAAAAATTATCTTTAAATAATAAAACTAACTAAAATGACCAGTTTTGCCTTTTTATATTAAATGTAAAAAAGCAAACACTTGTAAAAAAAAAGAAAAAAATGTTTTGAAAGTTTATTTTTTTTCTTTTACCTTATTTTCACTCTTTCAATACACATAAATAAACTTCATAATTTGAAAACAAACCTGTTTTACTCTTTATGTTTAACAAACAATGAAACCATCATGCACAGCAGCACAAAACCCAGCCAGGAGTGGCTCCTCCTGCCCTGGCACTGACCTGTGCCCTGTTTGTGTACAGCTCCTGCTTGTCCCTCAGCTTCTCCAGCCCCTCCGAGTACCTCTGGATGGCCAGGGGGAAGTTCCCTTCCCTGAAGGCTTCGTTCCCCTGCTCCTTCAGGGCTGCAGAGCATCAACAACAACAATTCCCCTTTCATTGCCCCCCAAAACGTGGCTGAGGAAGCAGAGGCCGGGCTCTGCTGCTGGGACAGCCACCAGAATTCCAAAATTCCAGAATTCCAGAATTCCAGAATCCCAGAATTCCAGAATTCCAAAATCCCAGAATCCCAGAATCCCAGAATCCCAAAATCCCAGAATCCCAGAATCCCAGAATCCCAGAATTCCAGAATCCCAGAATTCCAAAATTCCAGAATTCCAAAATTCCAAAATTCCAGAATCCCAGAATCCCAGAATCCCAGAATTCCAGCCACTGCTCCCAAAGCTTTCACTGCAACCATCCCTCTTTCCAGAGGGAAAACTCAGCCCAGCCCAACCTCCCTCCCTCCATCCCCAGCCAGCAGCACCACGGGGAGGTCATGGAGAGCAGCAGGATGCAGCAGCTCCCTGGAGAATTTTCCAGAGACCCTGGACTCTGGAGAATTTTCCTGGACCCTGGAGAATTTTCCAGAGACCCTTGACTCTTGAGAATTTTCCAGAGACCCTGGACCCTGGAGAATTTTCCTGGACCCTGGAGAATTTTCCAGAGACCCTGGACCCTGGAGAATTTTCCTGGACTCTGGAGAATTTTCCTGGACCCTGGAGAATTTTCCAGAGACCCTGGACCCTGGAGAATTTTCCTGGACCCTGGAGAATTTTCCAGAGACCCTGGACCCTGAGAATTTTCCAGAGACCCTGGAGAATCCAGAGACCCTGGCTCTGGAGAATTTTCCTGGACCCTGGAGAATTTTCCAGAGACCCTGCGAGAATTTTCCTGGACCCTGGAGAATTTTCCAGAGACCCTGGACTCTGGAGAATTTTCCTGGACCCTGGAGAATTTTCCAGAGACCCTGGACCCTGGAGAATTTTCTCTGATCCTGACCCTGGAGAATTTTCCAGAGACCCTGGAGAATTTTCCAGAGACTCTCTGGAGAATTTTCCTGGACCCTGGAGAATTTTCCAGAGACCCTTGACTCTTGAGAATTTTCCTGGACCCTGGAGAATTTTCCAGAGACCCTGGAGAGATTTTCCTGGACCCTGAGATTGACCCTGGACCCTGGAGAATGTTCCTGGACCCTGGAAATTTTCCTGGACCCTGGAGAACTTTCCAGAGACCCTGGACTCTGGAGAATTTTCCTGGACTCTGGAGAATTTTCCAGAGACCCTTGACTCTGAGAATTTTCCCTGGACTCTGGAGAATTTTCCTGGACCCTGGAGAATTTTTCCAGAGACCCTGGAGAATTTTCCTGGACCCTGAGAATTTTCCCCCTGGACCCTGGAGAATTTTCCTGGACCCTGGAGAACTTTCCTGGACCCTGGAGAATTTTCCAGAGACCCTGGAGAGAATTTTCCACTGGACCCTGGATCTGGAGATTTCCCTGGACCCTGGCCCTGGACCCTGGAGCCTGTGCCCCAGGGCTGCACACAGCCCAGCAAAGCTGACCCCCCTCAGTGCCTGGCAGGGCACTCCTGAAGGTCCCAGCCCGCAGAGCTTTCAGCAGTCACCGTTTGCCAGCTGCTCGTTCCTCCTCCTGCGCTGGGCTCGCTCCTTGGCATCCTTTTCCAGAGCTGCCAGGAAGCCCTCTTCCAGCCAGGAGAGATGGTGGCATTTGTGGGGAGGGAAAAAGGAGCAAATTTTATTAAAACAGAGAAAAAACAACAATTCCTAGGGTATCCCTGAGTGATTTCTTAATAAAAGCAACACCGAGGGGACGTTTCAGCAATTAAAAGTGGAAGGTGGCTGAGGAGCTGTCCCTGTGTTATAAATGCACATTCTGGAGTTGGCTTTTGGCAAATACTGAGATGAATGTAATATATATATATATTGTAAGAAGGTTGTGCTGTATTTCCTTTTATTTGTGGAATTTAAAATGTAATGAAGGTGTATTTTTTAATTGTAACGAAGAAATGGGGGTTGTAGTTTTTAACCTTTCAGCTAGATAGAAAACAGAAGGGATGTCTGGCATTCCTGAGATTAGAAAGACAATTGATCCTTTAAGAGTTTGAATATTCAGAAGAGAGATTTGCAACACCTCCCCAGACTGTGTGGAATCTTACAGATAAATTGTATATTTAGGGGGGTCTTGAAACCAACATAAATATTTAAATCATGTATTAGCTTATTTTAAATATGTAACACAAAGGTCCTTAAAACAAAGAATCTGAAGACAGACGGGGTGTTGCTTTGCACCCTCAGCTGAGTAGCTATCTTTTCCTGTCTCCTAGTTGTCTGGTTTTATTCTATTTTTTTATTTTTATTAAACTTATAAATTAATATAAAAAAGTGAAACGTCGTTTTTCACAACAGACAATGAAGATGCCACCCCTGGGGATATGCACACACCTGCAGCTCCTCTCCTGGGGCAGACAAACGGGTTGGCTTTGAAATCCACAATAAAAAGTGTTCAGGTGAGGAGCCAGAGCAGAACAATCTCCCAGCTGTGAGAAGCACAGCCAGGCTGGTGAGACCCTGAGTGTGGTCATGGACCTGACTGAATTCTGGTTAAAGACACCAGAAAAAGGTCAGCTTGGACTTTGGCAGGGGTGGGATCAGGTCTTGCATGGACTCCATCCCTGCTGACACTGGTTTTGGATCAGTGACAGACTGAGAGGAGCAGTGTCCTACCTGCATCCACTGCCTCCACCCTGGCCGGGCCCTGCAAGAACAGAAACAAAGCAAAAACATTTTGGGGAAACACAGGAACACTTGGCTGGGGAGACAGAGCCCGGGCTCTGCTGCTGGGACAGCCAGCAGAATTCCAAAATTCCAGAATTCCAGAATCCCAGAATTCCAAAATCCCAGAATTCCAGAATCCCAGAATCCCAGAATTCCAGGAATCCAGAATCCCAGGATTCCAGAATTCCAAAATTCCAGAATCCCAGAATTCCAAAATCCCAGAATTCCAGAATCCCAGAACCCCAGAATCCCAGAATCCCAGGATTCCAGAATCCCAGAATTCCAAAATCCCAGAATTCCAGAATCCCAGAATTCCAGAATCCCAGAATTCCAGCCACTGCTCCCAAGGCTACAGGGAGCATCAGGGGATATCTGGGTGCATCTGAAACACCCAGGCTGACACGCAGAAGGAGCATCAGTTTGACATTTAAGCAAAAGATGGAAAGGATTTGATCAGTTCTGACATTTCTGGAAAGTTTCCACTTGTGTCTTTAACGAGGCAAGAGCTGAACAGAGTCCAGCTTTGATTTCAGAGGGGAAAGCCCTTACAGAAGTGTTGATGAGTGTTCTGTTCACCGTGGTCCTGCTCTCCTCCTCCTCCTCCTCCCTGCTGGCTCCTTGCTCTCGGAGCCTTTTCTCTGCCTCAGCAATGGCTTTTTCCTGCACAGCCGAGTCCGGGGAGTTCAGCCCTTGCAGCAAATCGGCTAAAAAGACACAGAAAAAACCCCCAAATAAAACACATACACACACAGGGCTTCAAAGGTGGAAGCACCAGGAGTTCAGGTGGCACCTGCTTGGAAGGCACCGCTGCCCGGGATGGCTTTTCCCATAAAATCACAGAATCCCAGAATGGTTTGGGTTGGAAAAAAACCTTAAAACCTCCCCAGTCCTATGGGCAGGGACACCTCCCATGGACCAGGATGCTCCAAGCCCCGTCCAGCGCGGCCTTGGGCACTTTAAATAAACAGAAACTCACAGAGTCGATTTCCCGTCAGCTCCAGGAGCCACCTGCAGCTCCTGCCAGCATTACCGAAATACGCCCCAAATAAAAGCAAGAGGCCCTCGAAGCTTCCCCACGGCCGAGGAAACACGGAACAAAGCGAACCGGAGAGGGGCACAGCGGGGATTTGTCTCCTTCCCTGCCCCCGGGGCTCCCTCTGCCCCGGCCGGGCCCCTCCGGCACTCACTGACATCGTCCACGCGGCGCAGGAAGCGCTGGAAATCCGCCTCGGTGTCCTCGTCGCGCAGCATGGCCGGGGGACACAGGGGACAGAGAAGGGACAGAGAGGGGACAGCGGGACAGCAGGAACAGCCAGGGATAGAGAGGGGACACAGGGACAGCGGCACCCGCCGCGGCCGGGCTCGAACCCGCGGCCCCGTTGCCGGGGAGACGCGCCGGACGCGGCGCCCGCGGGTGGGCGTGGCTATGCAAACGAAGGGCGTGGTTATGTAGATGAGATGGGCGTGTCTGAATGCAAATGAGGTGGGCGGGGCTATGTAAACGAAGCGGCGATTTGGCGGGAAAGCGGCAGGTTTCCCCCCCACCCCCCGCGGGCTCCCGGCGCGGATCCCCCGGGATTCTCCCGGGATTCTCCCGGCTGGAAAGGAGCTCCGGCAGCACCGAGGCCGCCCTGTGAGCCATCCCCACCTTGTCACCACCCCGAGCACGGATTGCCACCTCCAGCCCTTCCCGGGACCCCTCCAGGGCGGGCAGCCCCTTCCAATGTTTAAACCTTTCCACGGAGAAATCCCTGCCGACATCCAGCCTGAAGCTTGTCGTGATTTTTACGCCAAATTCGGGTTATTTTTCTTTTAAGATCTCCCTGCAAGGCCTTCGCGGGTCTCTGCGATGCAAGCTGTCGGCCACCGCAGGGAGCCAGAGCATCGCGGAGCTGCGCTCGCTGCCGGGGATTGCCATTCCCGGCGCATCCTCATCCCGGGAACGGCGCATTCCGCACGGAGCGCACCCGGCAGCACCGGGACGGGTCACCCTGGGGCTGCTGGGCCTGGGAGACCTCACTGGGAAGCGACAGCCCGGCCGCATCCATCCTCCTCTGCTTCCACACCCGGCCTCATCGGCTGGGAGGTGAAATCCTGAGCGCCGGGGAGGTGCCGAGCTCCACAGGCAGCCAGAATCCCCCATCCCTCCCACCCCTTTGGCCGTAGGATGTCCCTTGTCCCTGCTCATGCAGCAAACCCAAACAATTCCCTTCCCTCCCATCAGCTCTGCCCGCACCACCCTCCATCCCCAAGGGGATTTTTCCCTCTGTCCCCACCCCAGTGTTCGATTAAAAACACCCACGAGGCCATAGCTGGGGCAGGGGGCTGCTCGGGGATTTGGGGTTTATCTTTTATCCCACAAAACCTGGGGTGTAAAGCCACACGGGGCAGCAAATGTGCAGAGGGGAGAGACACCCTTCGCCCCTCTGTACTGCAAAAAGCATTTCAAATGATGCTCTGGAGCTCATGCACGACATTCACGGACTGATACCTGATAGAAGGCCAGGTAATTATTATCATTAAGGGATGAGAGAAAGAGGCAGCACAAAAATCTCCCTCCACCTCCCTCCAGCCCCCCAGCCCTGCTCAGACTTACCCCAAATTCAGCCCAGGGGGGAAAGGAGCCACACTCAGCCAAGGTGACACTGCCAGTCGGGTGCCATGGCCTTAACAGAGGGAGAGACGAGGGAAAATAAAAATTAAATGGAAGTGAGAAGGTCTGAGAGTGGGGAAAACGGCTGAAATAAAGGATCTGTCAGTGGCTTTGCCACTGAGCACAGCCCCAGCTCCAGGGGCAGGAAAATCCCTTTTTATTTCCCTGGGAGAGGAGGGAGGAACCCCAGAGCTCCTCAAGGCTAAAAGGGTGCAGCAGGCAAAGGCAGGGCAGAGCTCCATCCAGCTGGCACGGTGCACAGGGACTGGGGCATGGAGGGATCTCTGAGCCCGGAAAGGGCAACCCCACAACCTCCCCTGCAACCCCACAGCCTCACCTGCAACCCCACAGCCTCCCCTGCAACCCCACAGCCTCCCCTGCAACCCCACAGCCTCCCCTGCAACCCCAACCAGGCACTTGGGCCAGCTGATGCTTCCCCAGTTGAAAGCAGTTGGTGTTTTTTTTTACATCAAATGGTCAGGGAGTGACTTAAAAAACTTTTTTTCTCAGCTAAATGGAAACTCCCGTGTGAAAATCAACTCGATTTTGCCAGGATTTGTGAAGATAAAGGCAACTCCTCCCCTCCCCGTAATCCCCAGAGTGAAAAAAAATTAGAAGTTGGGCAATTGGGTCAATTTTTTAGCTAGAATTTAGAAAAAAAAAAGATCAAGACTTTAAAATGGATTAATTGAATAAATTAATTACATTCAAACCTCATTAAGTTCAGGCACCCAATTCAGGCTGGGCAGAGGTCACCTCTTAGACCCAACACTCCAGTCACACTTCCCACAGCCAGGCAAACAGGAAAGTGCCTTTTTTGGGGGGAGAAAAAGATTCAGAGCAGCTGCAAACCAGCATTTTTGTGTTTGCTATCTCCTGGAAGTAAGTAAATAAATAGAGAGGGACAAAGAAATAAACTTTCAAGTGCTTTTAGTGGCACTCAGGTGGGATGAGGCAGCAGGAGCAGGGCAGAGCAGCTAAAGAAGGGCAGACTGCAGGCATCAGCTTTTTTTTTTTTTTCTTTTTTTTGTCGTTTTTATTTGAACACAGTATTCTGACAGAATGCAAAGTCAAAATCCTCAGTTAGTATCAGTATTTACACCAGTGAGAATGGGGATCAAGGTGGAGTTCGATGTTTCGTTCGCTCGGTAAAAAGATTTTTTGTTTTTTTCTTTTTTTAACAAGATAGAAGGCCCCCGAAAGTAGGGAATGCTGGGGAAGGATGGCCATGGAGGGGCTGAGAACAACTATCAAAAACAGCCTGGTGGTGAAAAACGTGGGGTTGGAAGGCTCCATGGAAAAGTGTGAAAAGAAAACGCCACTCTGGAAGCCGACGGGCGGGATGCACTATTGTCACCTGTACGAATGGGGCAGCACGAGGTGGCAGCTCCTGGGACACTGGGGACGGGCCATGGCAGGGCCAGCAGCCCTGAGGGAGCTGGGGCAGTGCCACCGAGGCCGGAGCAGCCATGGCAGTGCCACCAACCCTGGGGCAGCCACAGGAGTGTCACCAGCCCTGGGGATGGACACATGGAACAGCCATGGCAGTGCCACCAGCCCTGAGGGAGCTGGGGCAGTGCCACCAACCCTGGGGCAACCACAGCAGTGCCACCAGCCCTGGGGATGGACACACAGAGCCACAGCAGTGTCACCAACCCTAGGGATGGACACATGGAACAGCCACAGCAGTGCCACCAGCCCTGGAGATGGACACAGAGAGCCACAGCAGTGCCACCACCCTGGGGCAGCTGTGGCAGTGCCAGCAGCCCTGAGGATGGACACACAGAGCCACAGCAGTGCCACCAACCCTGGGGATGGACACATGGAACACCCACAGCAGTGCCACCAACCCTGGGACAGCCACAGCAGTGCCACCACCCTGGGGACAGGCACATGGAGCAGTGTCACCGACCTCAGGCTGGTCCCTCCCCCTGAGGGGACAGATGGAAGCCACCAGGCTGCAGCTGGCTGGGGGGAGGGTGCCTGGGAATGAAATCTGAAATTATTTGCTGTTCAGGGCGCTGTAAACCCAGCGCAGGTGCTGGGGAGGGGTCACTGGAAGGAGCTGCTGGACGCTGCTCAGGGTTCCCTCCTGCCTCCATCCACCCCAAAGCAGAGCTGTGGGACAGAGGTGACCTTGAAGCCCAGCCAGTCACGGGGTGCTGGGCTGGGCTCTGAGCTCGTCACCTCTTGGGACAAAAAGGCCAATCCAGGTGGGGCAGCTCCCCCCAGCAGGTGCTGTGGAGGCCCCCAGGCAGATTTTTGGGAACGGTGCTGCCCAGCTGCTCAGCTTTGGGGGTTACAGCACACAGAGGTGACAGAAGCAGCCAGCGCTGGGCACAACAAGGGACACGCTGTGCTCACCCACGGGGATGGAGGCACCACTGCTGCCCAGCCTTCCATGGGGGGAAGGAAAGGAACCCTCGGGATGGTGAGCCCAGGGTGCCCAGAGGTCGGGGACACTGCTGTGACAGGGCAAGGATGGCTCGGACACCAGGCTGGGCAACGAGGCCCCGTCCTGCCCCAAACCCCGGGGAGCCCCAGGAGCTGAGGAGAACAAAACTCAAGGGAACCCCACGGTGAGCAAAATGAGCAGAGCACTGTTTGTCACAGCTGGAGATGGTGGTGAGATGGATGCCACTGGAACAGAGTGCAGCTTCCCAAGGAACACACGGACACAGCCTCCACACCCCGCTCATCCTCCTGCCAACGCCAGACTCAGCTCGGGCTGCTTTCCTCCTTTATTCTGCTCTTTGTAAGAGTTGTTCTCTTTCTCTCTATTTTTTCTTTTTTAAATCATTATTATTATTTTATTTTTAAATTATTTTAATTCCTGAATATTTGTTTTTTTTCTTTTCTCTCCTTTGTTTTTGTTTTTCTCAAATCTGAACTAGCGCTACACCTTCCACATCCAAACTATGTTGAAGCTTTTATTATTTCAATACTATGACAAAAAACACGGTTCACACTAAAATAGTCACGCACCCACAGTGCACAAGCTTGCAGATCTAAAGTAGAATTTAAAAAAAAAAAAAAAAAGAAAAAAAAAAAAGAAAATTGAAGGGAAAATAATAAAATTAAAATTAAAAAAAAAGAAAGGAAATTATACCCAAAACCCCAACAGGAAGAACATCTCTATACAATGGGCTGGTCTCTCCCTACACTCCTCTGCCTTCCTTCTGCTCAAAGCTCCTTTTCACCCCCAAATCTCAGTGTTGCACCACGATTCCTGATGATAAATCCCATTAAACAGCTCTCCAACCCCAAATCTGAGTGTTGCACCACGATTCCTGATAACAAATCCCATTAATCAGCTCTCCAACCCCAAAATCTCAATGTTGCACCACGATTCCTGATGATAAATCCCATTAATCAGCTCTCCAACCCCAAAATCTCAATGTTGCACCACGATTCCTGATTAAAAAATCCCATTAATCAGCTCTCCAACCCCAAAATCTCAATGTTGCACCACGATTCCTGATAAAAAAATCCCATTAATCAGCTCCCCCTCCATAATTTAATGTAACCCAGGTGCTGCCCCAGGCCCTGCCCAGCTCTGCAGGATGCCCAGGGCTGTCCCTGGCATGGAATTCCAGGGCACAGAGGCAGCACACACCAGGGGATGCGATGGACCAGCAGGGTCCAGGGATCTCCAAGGATCACCTGGTGGAGCTGCACCTGCAGGAAGGGGCTGGAATCTGCCCAGCACCTTTGGGAAAAACAATTTAAAAATTGCTTTTGGTTTTTTTTGGGTTTTATTTAGGGTCAGAGGACATGGTATTGACTGAAATTGGAATTGACTGAAATTGGTGTTTTCTGAAATTGGGATTTTCTGAAACTGGTGTTTACTGAAACTGGTGTTTTCTGAAATTGGGATTTTCTGAAATTAGTGTTTACTGAAATTGGTGTTTACTGAAATTAGTATTTACCAAAACTGGTATTTGCTGAAATTGGAGTTTGCTGAAATTGGAATTTACTGAAATTGGGATTTTCTGCAATTGGGATTTTCTGAACCTGGAATTTTCTCCAATTGGGATTTTCTGCAATTGGGATTTACCAAAATTGGAATTTGCTGAAATTGGGATTTTCTGCAATTGGGATTTTCTGAACCTGGAATTTTCTGCAATTGGGATTTTCTGCAATTGGGATTTACCAAAATTGAAATTTGCTGAAATTGGGATTTTCTGCAATTGGGATTTTCTGAACCTGGAATTTTCTGCAATTGGGATTTACCAAAATTGGAATTTGCTAAAATTGGAATTTGCTGAAATTGGGATTTACTGAAATTGGGATTTTCTGCAATTGGGATTTTCTGAACCTGGAATTTTCTGCAATTGGGATTTTCTGCAACTGGGATTTTCTGCAATTGGGATTTACCAAAATTGGAATTTGCTGCAATTGGGATTTTCTGAAATTGGGATTTTCTGCAATTGGGGTTTACTGAAATTGGGATTTTCTGCAATTGGGATTTTCCGAACCTGGAATTTTCTGAAATTGGGATTTCCTGCAATTGGGATTTACCAAAATTGGAATTTGCTGAAATTGGGATTTTCTGCAATTGGGATTTCCTGCAATTGGGATTTCCTGCCATGATCAGGGGGCATCGATTTGGTCACACACCTGAGCCCAGACCAGCCCAAACTGTCCAACCTCCCTGGTGCTCCTCAGAGCCCCGGGAGGGTTCCGTGAAGGAAAGGGGAGAATGTCCTAAAAAAGCAGAGATGATATTTCTCTTATGCAGTCAGGCCCAGGTCCAGCGAGGGACTTTCAAACTAAATTTAAGCACAGAAGGATTTTCTCCAGCAATTCCCTCAGCCCCAAGCAGATTTGGGGATTGCTGGACAAAGCCCTTGACTGGTGGCAAGTGGTTTGAACACCCCCACCCCCCCAAAAAAAAACCCCAAACCGAACCCCAGCATCGCTTTTCTTCTTACTCCAGTAAGAAATAATAATAATAATAATAACAATAATAATAATAATAACAATAATTAAGAAAAAAGAGAAAAGGGGAAACGACTACTGTAAACATCCATGGTTGAAAATGTCTCCCTTTGCAAAAAAGCAAGCATGCTGCTAAACCCTAGTGTCTACAGGACTGGATTGACTGAAAAACCAAAAAAAAAAATAGGAAAAAAAAAAAGGGAAAAAAAAAAGAGAAAAAAATAAAAAGGCAGCTATTTTACACATCCATTTCAACACAACAAAAGTTTAAAAAATATCTGTCAATTGTAAACACTGGAAAGAACCCAAGTTGGCAAAATAAAAAAAAAAAATCATTGAACGTAAAATTGAAAAAGAAATGTAGAGTCTGAATACTGCAAATTGAAATACATCCCCCGAAGCTGCAATTTTGGCATTCTTCCTAAAAAAAAAACCCCAGCTAATAATAAACCCCAAATAAAGGTCTAACGTGGCGAGCAGGATTCAGTCACAAAGAGCTCGAGACGCTTTGCATACTGACCAGATACAAGGTGAACGGAAATTATAACTTATTTATGAGGCTTTACATATCTCAAACTCGACTGAAAAGTATAAAAATAAATTGTGGACTTTGTTCTTTAAGCACCAGCTGTGCCCAGCAGCACAGTGGCTATCTCTGCTATACTAACAAAGGAAACAACAGGGTCTCTTTTCATTTTTTTTTGTCTTTTTGTGGTTTTTTTTTTTTCTTTTTTTTGTGTCTAGGACTACTTGATTTTTGAGCTTCCCAACCACACTGCAACCAGCATTGCAATGTTTGCTTGTTTGAATATACACAGGGCCAGCTGAGCCCTGATTTGGTGACGGGTTTAACCCTGTTTTTAACATGGTTTTACTTTTTTAAAAGCAAGTGCACAACGAATAGAACCTGTCTAGAAATCTCAAAGAAACAAACAAACAAAAAAAAAAAACAGAAATCAAATCTGAAACAAAAAAAAAAAAATTAAAAAAAGAGAAGAGAAAAAAATTAAGTAAAAGAAAAGAAAAAAAAAAAAAAAAAAAGAGACATTCCCTCCCTCCCCCCATTTATGCATTTTTCTGGTTGGTTGGTTTGTTTTTCTTTTTTAAAAAAAGGCAACAGACACTAGAGGAATGAGATGGGTGTGTGGGTTGTGATTTTCAATGCTCGGGTGAAGGTTTCTGCCGTCCCCTCTGCCGGTGCTGATCATGCTTTGCTCTCGTTCTCCTTTCTCTGTGTGGCTTCGTTGGGCACCGCCTTCACCTCTGCCGGGGGGCTCTTCCTGTCCTGCACGGCGCCTTTGTCCTCTGCTGGCATTTTCCTGGGGAGAAGCACCACAAGGACAAGAGTTTAGAGGCACAGAAGCATGGGCTGGCCTGAGTTAGCCACGGGGAAAGTGTTTGTCTGCTTTGGGAGAGCAAAACCTCAGCATTCTGCCTTCCTCAGCATCTCCTGAGGCAGGAATAAGGAAAAACCAAGCTCAGCTCGCCCACCCTGGTTCGTTTAGTTCTAGATTAACCTTTTTTTTTGGCTTTTCCTTGCCCTGGGTTGGCTCAGGGCTTAGAAACCTCACACAGCTGCAGAAGGGTTTGGCTTTAGCACCCTGACTCCCTGATAATTTAGCAGCAATCCCTTTTTTTTGTGTGTGTGCTCCTGTAGGAAGCCAGAAATCCCCAGGGTGGTGGAGAAAGGGGAACAGGGAGGACAGGGATTCTGTCAGTGACATTTTCACAAGCCTGAGGGAGGTGACCACACTGCTTCCCTCCAGCCCAGCCCGAGCCCAACACCTGCAGCACAGGGGGAACCCCCAGGTGCTGTTTTCTCTCTCCTGCCCAGCTCGAGGTGCTCCCCCTCCTCTCTCAGCCAGGCTCACGCTGCCCCAGCCTCCTGCCACAGCTTGGGGACAAATGCAGAGGCTGCAATGCTGTCACCCTTGCAGGGGGCACTGCCTGCTGCCCAGCCTGGCCCTACCCTGAGCTGCAGGAGAGAGGTGGCACCTGGGGGGTTCTGCTCACTGACCTGCAGGACCTCAGCGCTCTGAGGAAAGCTCTGCACACCAAACTGGACTATTCCTGCTCCTCTTCACGAAATAACAACCCAAGACAGACAAAGCTGCCCCAAAGAACACCAAATTCCTGCTCAATTCCCTGCCTCCTGTCCTCTGCCTCCCTGGCACAGCCCTACCCCTGCTCTCCTCCTGGCCCCTTCCAAGCCAGGCCCCGTGGGCTCTCAGGTGAGTTAGGTGGCTAAAGGAAACAGCGAGATTAGTCAAGAGAACACCCAACAGAGGACACAGCACGAGCACCAGGGCACGAGGGACACAGCACACAACCAAGACAAGAGTAAAGGCGGCCGTACTCGGTCTTTGCGGGGGCAGAGCTGTCTGCAGCAGCAGGCTCGGCGGCTTGCCCACCAGCCCCGCTGGCAGCAGGAGGAGTAGCAGTGCCAAGAGCTGCAAAAACATCCTTGGCAAGGTCAATGTCTGGTGGCTTGAAGGTCCCTTCCTCCATTTTAAAGTCCCCGTTCTGCGAGGGGTTGGCGGCACTGCCCGAGGCAGCCGCCTCGCTCTTCGCGTTGCTCGGGTTCTTGGGGGTCTCTGCCGGGCTCTTCACCGTGCTGGGCTGCACGGGCTCCTTCTCGGGGCTCTTGGCCGCCTCCTGCTTGGGCTCTGAGGGAGCTGGAGGGCTGGCGAGGTTGGCAGGGCTGGGGGCGGCCGCCTTGCTCCCGGCTTTGGCGGCGTCGGCCGCGGCGGCGCTGGGGCTGAGCACGGCCTGCCCCGGCAGGACACTTGAGGATAAATTACTGGCGGCCGGAGCGGAGCTGGGGGTGTCGCTGAGATCCACCAGAGGGGCCACCCTGGGGGTGGAGGAGGGCGGTGGGGAGGGCGCCGAGGTGGCGTTGGCGCCCTTGGCCGGGGTGGCCTGGCCGGCGGCGGCGTTGGCGGCGTCGGGGGCGGCCGCGGCCGGCGGGGCAGTGCTGGAGGTCAGCGTGGTGGTCTCGCTGGTGGGGCTGTTCTGGGCCGTGGCAAAGGTCTCGGTGATGGTGTCAGAGTTGGTGGTGCCCGTGGTGACGGAAGGCAGCATGTCCTCCACGGTGGCCGCGGTGTCGGCGGGGTGCCTGCGAGGGGACACGGGGACCAGAGAGAGAGAGAGGGAAAGAAAGAGAGAGAAGGAGAGAGAGAGAGAGAGACAATGAAGCCCCGAAACGACAGCAGGGAGAGGGGGCAGAGAGGGAGAGTGAGGACAGCACACACACGGGACATGGAGAGGGACTCAGGAGCAGAGACATGCAAAGGGAGCCAGGCTGGGATGGCCGAGGATAATCAGGAAGAGGAAAAAAAAGCCAAGAGGACGTGACCTGCAGGAATGGCTTGTTCACGTGGAGTGTTTGAGCTGAGGCAAATGGGGTCCTGGCAGCTTGCAGAGAATGCTTCTCTCCTCACCTGAAACTCCCCTCTCAGCCTCTGGATCCTGAGCTCTGCGGGCAGCTCTCTGCCACCTCCCTGAGCCTGCAGCCCTGTGCCACCTGCCACCAACACAACACGGTCCCAGTGTGGGACCCTGGTCCAGCCCCTCACCCTGTCCTGTCCTGCTGCTGCAGGTCTGTCTGAAGGCCTGCACAGCCCCAGCAAACATGAATCCCTTTCCTCACACGCTCACAAATGCATCCTCAGGCCCCGCTGAACTCTCAGGTCTCTCTCAGAATGCTCAGCCTTGCTGTGACTCCACATCCAGGGCCCAGCTCCTGGGGATCTCTCCCCACGGCTTCAGGCTCTCACCCAGCACTGCTGGGACAGGGCTCGCTGCCAGCTGGGGCTGTTTGCTCTGGATCCTTTGCAGTGACCCTGGACAGTGCTGCATCTCCTCGATGGACAGACTGGCAGAGCCTCTCAAGCAACACTGCTTCCTTCCCCTTTCCCTTCCAGTGCTGGGAACAGCAACCACTGACGCTTGAGAGGAGGCGCTTCCTCACTGGCACATGGAGATTTTACCTTTCTTCCTCTCTTCCTGCCCTAACTGCTGTTCCTGAGGGGTTAGGGCAGCTGAGGGCAACGCAGTGACCCTGTGCTAGGGCTGCCTAAGGCCACATACTCTGGCTCTGTCAGCGGGGTGGTCTCGTTGGGCTCCGTGTGCTTCCCCCCATCGTGGTTGGGGGTCCTCTCCTCCTCCGTCCGCACCTCCACGATGGGCTCCTTGGACTCGTCCTTCCTGTAACGAGGGAACGCCGTGGGGAGGGCTGGCTCCTCCTGCAAAGACAGCCTGCACACGGCCACAGGCAGACACGGGCACGGGGCACAGCACAGGCACGGCTCCCGGGCGGGGAGAGCGCCCCGGGGGCACTGCTGCTGCCAGGCACCCCCGCACCCGGCGCCGGGGCACGGCCAGAACTGGGGTGGCCAGCACAGGGATGATTGGGATGGCCAGCACTGGGATGGCCAGCACAGGGATGATTGGGATGGCCAGCACTGGGATGGCCAGCACTGGGGTGTCCAGCACTGGGATGTCCAGTACAGGGATGACTGGGATGTCCGGAACTGGTGTGTCCAGCACTGGGATGTCCAGCACTGGGATGGCCAGCACTGGGATGACTGGGATGTCCAGCACTGGGATGGCCAGCACTGGGATGATTGGGATGGCCAGCACTGGGATGGCCAGCACTGGGGTGTCCAGCACTGGGATGTCCGGAACTGGTGTGTCCAGCACTGGGATGTCCAGAACTGGGATGTCCAGAACTGGTGTGTCCAGAACTGAGATGACTAGGATGTCCAGAACTGGGATGTCCAGCACTGGGATGTCCAGCACTGGGATGACTGGGATGTCCAGTACAGGGATGACTGGGATGATTAGCACTGGGGTGCCCAGCACTGAGATGTCCAGCACTGGGATGACTGGGATGTCCAGCACTGGGATGATTGGGATGATTAGCACTGGGGTGTCCAGCACTGGTGTGTCCAGCACTGGTGTGTCCAGTACAGGGATGACTGGGATGATTAGCACTGGGATGTCCAGCACTGGGATGACTGGGATGTCCAGCACTGGGGTGTCCAGCTCTGGGATGTCCAGCCCCAGTGTGTCCAGCACTGGTGTGTCCAGCACTGAAATGTCCAGCACTGGGATGATTGGGATGTCCAGCCCCAGTGTGTCCAGCACTGAAATGTCCAGCACTGGGATGACTGGTGTGTCCAGCACTGGTGTGTCCAGCCCTGGTGTGTCCAGCACTGGGATGTCCAGCACTGGTGTGTCCAGCACTGGGACCACCTATCTGATTGCTACCAACGAGAACCAAGATAAAGCAGCACAACCAGAACAACGACTCCAGAAACACCTCCCTGCCAGCACCAACAAAACCCCAGAGAGGAGGCAAGGGCCCCCCAGCCCCCAAGGGGCACAGAGGAGGGTTTTTTTGGGGCAGTACTCACGAGAAGGCCGCCTTCCCCTCCTCCATGTCCTTGCCCTTGGCGCCGGGGCCGGATTTGCCGCACAGGTTGACGGCGATGCACATCAGCAGCCCGCACTTGTTCAGGAAGTAGCAGGTGACATCCACGGCCACCAGCAGCGCCACAAACACCACCACCAGGATGCCAATGATGGCAGCAGTGCCCAGGCCCGAGGTAGGGCTAGTGCTGGCTTCAGAGACCAAGGGAGAGAAGAAGAGAAGGCGTTCGGGTTAAAATCCGGGGGTTTGGGGCTCAGATTTGGCTGCACTTAAGTTGCTTTTTTGGGAAGTTCACCCCCTCTATCAGCCCTGTGCAGTAACCAGTGCTTTATCCCACATCTGCCTGAAAGGATGGACCTGGTGGGGCTTTGCCCATCCCTGTTGGGGTAAAGGCTGGGAAGCAGACAGCAGAATCTCCTCCTGCTGTGCACACACACACCCAGCACAGCTCCTGCTTCCCTCCTCCTCCTCCTCCTCCTCCTCTTCCTCCTCCTCCTCCTCCTCCTCCTCCTCCTCCTCCTCCTCCTCCTCCTCCTCAAGAGGAAGGTCCAGAGCAGCTCTGGCACTGCCCAAGGCTGGCCCAAGGAGCAGGGGAAGCACAGCCCAGACTCTGCAGCAGGATTTTTCCAGGTGGGATACAAATCCCTGGGCCATGCTCAGAGCTGGCCCTGAGGGGGTGAACCTGAGTTAAGCCCCTCCCTGGAGCTCAGGTGAGACCCAGCTCTGCAGAACGTGCTGGTGGCTCCCCAGCCTCTCACCACCCCTGGAGCCCCAATCCCTCGGCATCTTTGCCCTGCAGACCCCCCCAGCAGAGCCCCTTTATCCCCCCAGCCCCACTGATGTTGATTTGGACAGGTGAGAAGAGCCTTCCCAGGGCTCCCGACAGAGCCACGCCCTTGTTTGCTCCAAAACAGGGGCAGAGAGGTGGGGCTGCAGTTTGTGGCCCCGAGAGGGATCAAGGAATGCAGATTTCAGCAGGAAAGGTACAGAAAAGCCACTGTGAGGCACCTGTCACAAACCCAGCCCCTGGCCAGCAGAACATTGCCCCACAGCCCAGCCCCTGCAAGCTGCACCACGACCTCAACTCATCACCCTCTGATACCTGCAGGGATGAGGAGGGCAGGGGTTTTCCCTCTTTGGATGTGCTGAGGATCCCCTGGTGGGTGATTCAGTCACTAACTGCTCCTGCCCAGCCCCTGGAGCTGTGTCACCCTTCCCCTCCCGGGGAAGGAGCTCCTGGGCAGGCTCCTGAGGGTGACACTGCCCTGGGTGCCTCCTGAGCTGGAATCTTCCCCTCCTGGAAAATCCCACTCACACCAGGGTGCTGCTCTTTGCCTCCTCTCCCCCCACCCCAGCTTTTCCAGGAGCTGCCACCCTCCCAAATTCCTGCTCTGACGGGCACAGACCCCTGTGCTCCCCCCAAAACCCCACGGAGAGCCCTGGGCAGGGACCAACCTCCCCTCCCTGCTCTCCCTCCAGCCCCTGCCCTGCTCCTCTGCCCCGGGGAGAACCAGGACAAGCCTGCATGGGAATGTCCCTGTTTTTGTGCTATTTCGGGATTTTACACCTCAGACAATGGAACTGGGCCAAGGTAACTGCCTGCAATTTGGGTTTCTAGGCTGCCAAGGGAGCCCTGCAATTTGCAGGAACTTTCCAACCTCTTCCATGAGCTGTGGCTTTGTAAATCCTGATTCATGGCACAAATTGATACTCCAAACCTTCCAGGGACTGGCAGTAAGGAAACTGAACATAAAAATCCTCCACAACCCCGTGAACTTGGGAGCCTCTTGGTGCTGCCTCTCTTTTTCCTTGTAAAGGAGTTTTGCTGTTCCTATAAAATGCAGGAATCATAGTGGAGATTGCTCTTTTCACAGACTGCCCCATCTGATTAAATTAAATTGCCCTCCAAATCCTTTCAAGAACCATTCCCTCCACCCTGTAGCTGGATTTATGTTGTATTTAGTGAAACTAATATTTAGACATCCCTAAAGGGTTTGCTGGGACCTAAAACAACTCTGTGTACAAGAGAAATGCATAAATAAATGGGCTGTGCAGCAGCTTCTCACACTGTGTGCAGGAAATAAATGTAATAAACTGGTGTTGGACACTTCTGACCTGATCCACACCCAGCCCTTCCATTAATCCCCTCTTGCCATCCTCAGGACTAAGAGGAATAACATTTCCACCGGTCAAATAAGGGAAACACAAACCATTAAAGAACTTCTGGAGTCCTTAATTCTAAAGAAGTGAAGAATTTATTAATTACAAATTATGCTTTCCAATGGAAAATGAGCTTCCTGCAAGACTGGCTTCCCAAACCCCCCTCGTTTCATTCACAGTGCACAGTAAAATCACCCAGCAGTTTCAGCTGCTGTACAAAACCTGCCCTGTCAGAGAGAGCTCAGCTGTGTCTCCCTGAGGGGGTCTCAGCTAGAGAACGTCCAGGCACAGGCAGAGAGACAAAAAAAAAGGGATGGAGAGAAGCAGGTGGAGGCCCCAGGCGTTTCAAAGGTCCTACAGGATTTGGCAAAAGAGAGAAGAAGGGACAAAACCAACAAAACCCCCTTTCTGTGCATCCCAGGAGAGCAGCTCTGTGCTCCCAGGGGGTGCCACAGGCAGAAATTCCCTTTGCACGAGGTTTTTACAGAGCTGTTCCCTCAGACACTGCCCTGCTCCCGGGGGGAGAGTGTCCCCCCTTCCCTGCCAGTGCCCCCAGCTCTGCCAGAGACACAAATCCACGTTTCAGAGCTGTGCAGGAGCACACAGCAGCCTGGGAGCTTTGCCTGGGCATTTCCCAGACCTGCAGGGAATTCCTGCTGGGTTTGGAGCTCAGTGCTCTGCTCCTTCAGGCTCTGCTGTTTCCCTGTGGAATGTCAGGGGATCACACAACCCCAGAATGGTCTGGGCTGGAAGAGACCTTAAATCCCACCCCATTCCAGCCCTGCCCTGTCCAGGGACACCTCCCACTGTGCCAGGCTGCTCCCAGCCCTGTGTCCAGCCAGGGATCCAGGGGCAGCCACAGCTGCTCTGGGAATTCCAGCCCAGCCCCTCACCAGGAAGAATTCCTTCCCAAGACCCCAGCTCACCCTGCACCCTGGCAGGTCTTGAAGCCATTCCCCCTTTCCTGTCCCTCCACCCCTTGGAAATAATCCCTCTCCACTCTTCCTGCCAGCTCCTTCGGGTCCTGCAAGGGGCAGTCAGGTCACCCCAAAGCTTCTCCCCTCCAGGCTGAACACAGAGTGACACCAGAATCCTCTCCTGGGGTAAATCACAGCCCTGCCCCAAGTGCCCACCCCACTCCAGCAGCTCCAAGAGTCAGGAGAAGTTGTTTTTAAAACCTTCTAGATAAAACCTTCTTTGCATCCCCCAGAACCCTGCAGGTGCAGACACCTGCAGCTGCTCCTGGTGGAGCAGGACATTCCCAAACCTTCCTGCCCATGGAAACAGCCAAACAACACTCTGGAAACACCTCTTTAACAAACTCTGGGAATCCTGCAAGGCTCTGGGACCTGCAGAGTGCCCGTGGCATGAAAATCCCAGTGTTTGAACATCTTCAGCTTCCAGATCTGAATCTCTGCCTCCTCTCTGAGCTGGCATTTCTAAAAACCCTCTTTAAATTTTATTTCACTCACATCAAGGCTGGGACCTTGAACACGAGACCTGCAGGGTCTGACAGATCTCTGGGGTGTTACAAATCTGCACAAACCCGTGCTAAAAACCCAGCCATGCTCCTCCCTTTAACCATCAGAAAGCAGCACTCTGTGTCTGTACTCCAGGCTGGCTGGGCTCCTGGCTGCTGCTGGCTTTGGGATTAATTTCAGCCACAGGAGTGACATGAATCCTGCTTGCCAGGGCTGTGCCACAGAGAATCCTGCCCTGCCCCAAAGCCCTCTCCTGGGACAGGAGCCCCTCCACAGGTGCTGCTCTCTCTCCACACCAAAGTCCTGGAGATAATTACTATGATTTTTATTGTAATTACTGTGATTTTGGGGAGAGACATCTCAGGCAGTCCCTCTGTGGATAGGGGGAACCCACAAAAAGCTGCTCCCAGCCCTACAATGAACTCGATTAATGCAGTTAGAGGGGAAACCACACCCTTGTTTTAGTATCAGGATCGTTTTGCTGCACCTCAGCAAACTCCAAAGCTCTAAGGAAGTGTCTGCACTCTGCGACACTGGGAATGAGGGGGTTTTGGTCAAAAAAAAAGAGAAATCCACGGGTTTTGTGTGTCACACCCGCCCCAAGTTTTCAATTACAACCCAGGAAATTCACAGCTCGTGAAGAACAAACACAGCAGAGCAGGAAAGGCAGAGTCAGACACCAGTGAGGGCAGGACTTGGTTTGTCCCTGTGAGAATTCTGTCGGGAAGATGAACCCCACCCAGCTGAGAGGGTTTGAGACACTCTGGACAGACAATTCAAGGATTTTAAAATCTGATTTTAGGAGAGCATCGGAGTGGATGGATCTCTTATCTCAATGGATTTTCCTATCCCAATGGATTTCCTATCCCAATGGGTTTCCCTATCCCAATGGATTTCCTATCCCAAAGAATTCATTTGGGTTGTTGTGTCGGGTTTTTTATGATTTTTTTTGTTGTGTGTTTTTCTTTTTTGGTTGGTTGGTTGGTTTCTGTTGTTGTTGTTGTTGTTTTGGGGGTGGGGAATTCTATTCGGTTTTTTCGGGTTTTTTTAAAAGAAACAAAGCAAAAATCACCTGAATTTTGTTCAAGGAAACTGAAATTCCCAGGGTTTGACAACAAAGATGCCCCAGTTCAGAGCCTGGATTAATCCTGCCACACGCACAGTTAGCCAGGAACGTTATCAAGGATCAGTAACAATAACTCTGCTGCTCAGGTAACTGGCTCCAAGCTAAGATTTTCTGTTAGAACAGCAAGGACAGGGATCTCTGTGATCATCACAGCAGTGGGAATCCAGGGAGTGTTAGAAATCTGTGTGTCCCTGGGCTCCGTGTGTGTGTGCCCAGCTCCAGTGCCCCCAGTGTGATCCCAGAAGATGTTTATGCTCAGAGCAGCAGGAAAACCTTCCAGACATTGGAATCCACGTGCAAAAAAAGCCCCCAGAGACACCTGGGCCATCAGCAGGTCTCTGAGAAATCTTCTCTCTGCTTTTTACACTCTGTGGGGTTGGGGCCGGGGATGGGGCCTCCTGTTTGCACAAGATCAGCACCAGATGTGCAGAGGAATGGTAAAAAGCAGGATCTGAAAGGCTTTCAGCATTGCACCTTCCTTTGATGAAAACAGCAAGCAAACAACACAAAAAAAAAAATCTTTCTTTACATCCATTTAAAAGGGCAAATTCATTACAAGTAACCAAAAACAAAAATGTTAAAGAGAAAAAACTCGGCTTAAACCTTTTTTCCTTGTTACAAAATACTGACTCTTTCAAATTAAACATTTTTTTTTTAAGTGTTCAGTGTTTCTTTCTTTCTTTTTTTTTTTTTTTCTCCTCTGAACTGACACGATCCTCTGAAGCAAAGTTATCTCCTTTCACACCTTGGTGGGAACCCGGGCCTTCCCAAGCAAATATTGCTTTATTTGACTCTTTTTTTTGTTTGTTTTTTTTTTTTAAGTTTCTAACAGAGCAAAAGCAGAGTCACTGCAGAGAGAAGCAATGAGACAAAGGAGGACGACGTTGATGGACTTCCCAAGGTCGCTGCAGGTGCCAGACAATGGTTCCCAGGAGGGGGGAATGTGGTTGTTTTTTTTAAAAAAACACAAATTTTTGGTGCATGTGGCAAGCGTGGATGTTCCCCGTGAGATCCAAGGTGACCATGGATGACAGACATAGGAAAGGAATTGGGGGGGAAAAGGGGAGAGGGCAGGGAAAGGAAGGAAGAGAGGAAGGAAAAAAAAAAAAAAAAAAGAAAGAAAAAAGAGAGAGAGAAGAGAGAGAGAAAGAGAGAGAAAAATAGATAAAAAAAATTAGGTCATAAATACAGAAAAACATAAGAATCAAAGGTTTCTTTAATCTCGTAAATTAAAATGGCTCAGGGCTCAAGGAGCAGCACATTCACCACAAAAGGGGCAGAAGCTCAGCAAAGCCCAAAGCTGCAGAGCAGGGTCCAAGGCAGGGGGGGTGGGGGTTTTGCAAGCAAATGAGATTAAAAAACGATGGGACAGAAGGGGCTCAGCGAGAGACAGGGAAATGGTGTCTGGAGAGCACAACGCTGCCTTCAGCAGGGAAAACAGGAGAACAAGGAAAGCTTTGGTGCAGCAGAGAATCCACCTGCCTGTCCAAGCCCTCCCCCAAAGCCTGGATTAAAAAAAAAAAAATAATCCACATTATCCTGAAGGAGCACCGAGGTCTCAGGAATCCTCTGACTTTGCCATGCTTGGGAAGCACTCCAATGCCAGTGTCATTATTATTATTATTATTATTATTATTATTACTGGAAATAACACCCTTATCCTTCCAGCCACTCTGCACAGGTGAGGGGAACAAAGGACTCCACACAAGAAATGCACATTTTCCTGCAGGGAACCCCTGGTCATTGCTGGCAATGCCTGCTCCAGCTCTGGCTCTGAGTCCTGCACAGCCCATTCTGAGATAAAAACACAGAAATGCCACAGAAACAAGGAAAGGAAGGGAACACACAGAGCCTCCTCCCTGCTGCAGTCTGGCAATAAAACCCGTGGGGCTGCACAGCAGAGGGAAAACCAACCTGCCCCTGGAAATATTCTCCTCAGTGGTTGCAGTCTGGGCACCAGGGAACACCTTGGAAGGCCAAAATGACAAAAAATCCAGGGGAAAGGAGGCACAAACCCAGCAGTGACCACATCACTGCACAAGGACCAGCTGTATTCCAGCTCCTGGGGCAACCCTGCACCCCCAAAATCTGCTTTTCCAAGTGCAACAGGATCCTCAGATCCCTCAGATCCTGGCTCCTCCTGTGCTGCACGCCAAGCTAAGCAAGGAATAACCTCAGAGAGGCCAGAGGAGTTTCACCTCTGGTAACAAACTGGGCTCTCCCTGCTTTTTAGAGGCTTCCTGCACATGTTACATGGATTTCAAGCTCAGGGGGGAAGCAAAGGTTAGAGCTGCTGAAAATGAGAGTCACAGAGTGAATTGTTTAGTGAGTTACTGAGGGTCCCTCCACCCCAAACTACGCCCTGTTCCAGCACCCCCAGCCTCTCCTTTGCCCCATCGCCTCCTCCTCACTGCCAGTCCCACTCTTCCAGCCCCAAATCCCCCATTCCTGTGCTCAGCACCGTGAGCTGCCTCAGCCCAGGGCACTGCCACAAGGTCTGAGCTGTCTCCTTCAGCACAGGAGAGCAGGGCAGGGACTGAATCCTCGGGGAACTCAGAAGGAAACTCTCTGGCTTCAGGAGCAAACACGAGGCAGAATGAGATTGAGTCAGTCCCTTGGCAGCACCAACCCTGGCTGTGCAGGGAGGGCCTGACTCAGCATCCCTGTCCTTAAAATCAAATTACAGCTGCTCCAGCTATCCCATCCTCAGCTTGCTTTGTGTAGGTTTTCCCCTCCTTTCTTTAAATGTAGAAAAGAAATCCTAACTTGTCCTTCCAACAGCTTTGCCACAAACTGCTCAGTTCCAGTTTCCCAGCTGAGAGCTCTGCTCGGTTTTTGCAGTAATTGTCCTTACCCCTCACTCTCTGAGCACACTAATAGTAAGTACAGTCTGTCTTAAGAGCTTCCAGCAGCATCCTAAAGCTTTTATTTATTTCCTGATGCCTTCCTGGACACTGAATCGCTGCTGTTGGAAAATGACTGAATCTGAAGGGAAAAACCTGAAGGGAAAAACGCTCAGAGAGGGATTTTCACTGCCTCCTCATCCAACTGCCAGCCACCTCCTAACGCCTTTATCCCTCCAGAGATGGACAAACAAGCAGGAAGGCAAATCTGCCTTGAGGAGAGCAGAACTGAAGCTCAACACGGGAACCTCACCTTCCGCTCTGGAAAGTGTTGGGGAAGATGAGAAAGGAAAGCCTTATAAACATGACTGCTCAGGTTTTGAGAATATGAGACCTGTCAGTGAAATAGAATTGAAAGCAAGGTTCGATGTCTAAAGCCTCAGTTCCTGGACAACTGGAGAACAACAGTGTGGCTGCTGAAGGTGATCAATCCCCTTTTGATCAAACAATGCCCTTCTCCTCACCAAGAGCCCAAGGGTCAGAGCAGACCCCATCAGCTTGGCAGGAGGGGTCCAAAGAGTCGTTTTTAGGGTTTAAAATATAACACAGCATGGTAATGTAATGATTCTTACAGGCTGTGTGTAAATGCTGTGGGATTTGTATCTTGTACTGGATTGGTTGGTGTCAGTTAGAATGTTCAGTAGAGAAGAAGATTTAATGGATTGGAACGGGAACTTCGCTCTCTTACTCCTCTTACTCCTCTTACTTCGCTCTCTTGCTCTTCTCTCTCTGCCCCAAGCTGCAGCTGCAGCTCCCAGCAGGGCCCTTTCACCCAGCCCTGTGCAATGAACCCCTGCTCCAAGAGCAGCCTTGACTCCAGAGATCTCCCATTACCATCCACCCCAGTTCCTACAGGAAAGCTTCTCCCCCACCCCAACACAAGGAGAGCCAACAACCCCCCTGGGAACAGCCAGGCAGGGATTCACCAAGGAGCAAACTCCCACATACCTGCCCCAGGTATGCACACAGCCCTCAGGAGCAAACTCCCACCACATACCTGCCCCAGGTATGCACACAGCCCTCAGCCTGGGATGCACGGGGTGAGGAGGAGGAGGAGGAGGAACCAACCATGAGAGAGGATGGGCTGGAAGCAAGCGAGCCGTGGGGGTTACGGGGCACGCCGGGGGGCAGCCGTGGGGCATTAGGGGGGCAGCAGGGCCCGGGGGAGGTGGAGCAGCCCTACCTGGGATGACGGTGGGCTGGGCAGAGGTGCGGAAGGCGTAGTGGGCAGGCTTGGACTTGCCCTGCTGGTTCTCAGCCACCACGTACACCTCGTAGTCGGCGTTCCAGTCCAGCGACTTCAGCATCACGTGGTCGCTGCCCGACGGCAGCCGGATCTCGGGCTTCCACTCCGAGGAGTGCTTCTGCAGGGGAGCACAGGGGGGCCTTCAGACTGACAGCCTCCAAATGGGACTTAGAACCCTCAAAATGTTATTTTAAACCTTCAAATGTGACTTAGAACCCCTAAAATGTTATTTTAAACCTTCAAATGTGACTTAAAACCCTTAAAATGTTATTTAAAACCCTCAAATGTTACTTAAAACCTCCAAATGTGACTTAAAATCCTTAAAATATTATTTAAAACCTTCAAGTGTTACTTAAAACCCTTCAAATGTTACTTAAAACCCTTCAAATGTTATTTAAAACCCTTAAAATGTTATTTAAAACCTTCAAATGTGACTTCAAACCTCCAAATGTGACTTAAAACCCTTCAAATGTTATTTAAAACCTTCAAATGTGACTTAAAACCCTTAAAATGTTATTCAAAACCTTCAAATGTGACTTAAAACCCTTAAAATATGACTTAAACCCCTCAAAATGTTATTTAAAACCTTCAAATGTGACTTAAAACCTCCAAATGTTATTTAAAACCTCCAAATGTGACTTAAACCCCTTCAAATGTGACTTAAAACCCTTAAAATGTGACTTAGAACCCTTAAAATGTTATTTTAAACCTTCAAATGTGACTTAAAACCCTCAAAATGTTATTTAAGACCTTCAAATGTGACTTAAAACCCTTCAAATGTTATTCAAAACCTTCAAATGTGACTTAGAACCCTTAAAATGTTATTTATAACCTTCAAATGTGACTTAAAACCCTTAAAATGTTATTCAAAACCTTCAAATGTGACTTAAAACCCTTCAAATGTTATTCAAAACCTTCAAATGTTAAGCTTCTGCTGTTTCGTTTGTCAGCTTTTAGTGAACTTTTATGCAAACTTGCACGGCAAGGACATGAGGTGGTAGAGAATACAATTCCATATCCTGGTGAGGTGGTAGGGGATAAACTTCCATGTCCTGGCCATGCCTCTAAACTAAAACACAGTAACCTCCACCCCAGAACGAGGAAGGATTTCGTCCCACGGAGGGTGGCAGAGCTCTGGATCAGGCACGCATGGAAGGTTTCCCTCTCTGGAGACGTCCCAAACCCACCTGGACATGTCCCTGTGGCCTGGGTGATCCCCAGAGCTCCTCCCTCCAACCCCAGCTATCCTGGGATTCAGGGAAACCACCACAGGCTGCTGGGTGGAGAGGGTGAGATGTCAAAGCAGCCTCTCTCCTGCCCAGAATCCTGTTTCCTGAGAAGAAACCCCCTCCTCTCCTTCTGCCCCAGCACTGAACAACCCCCAGAGGGCAAAAGCTGCCAAGTTCTGCACCCCTCTGCCCTTCCAAAGCGCTCCTTCACACCAGACCCAAACCAGCTGAGGGAGAGAGCTCTCTCCCTTCAGCTCAGCCCCTGGCAGAGCCCCGTGCAGCCCCAGACTCACAGCTTTGTACTTGATCAGGTAGTGCCTGATGGGCGAGCCCCCATCGTCCTGCTTGATGACGTTCACCTTGATGGAGTTGCCATCCTCTCCTATGTGACCTTCCAGCTTGGGGGCACTGGGTTCCCCTGCAACGACGGGGCAGCCAGGGTTATTTGTGAACAACAGCAAAAAAAAGGCATTATCAAGGAAAAAAAGTCCTCATAAAAATCGGAAGAATGTTTATTATGCCCAGGCACAGAGGACACCGTGTGTCTCAGGTAAATGTTTGCCACACCCGAGTGTTTCTTGCACTTGAAATACCAAATTTCCATTTCTGCCCGTGCTGGAATGGAGCCAGAGTGAAAAGGATCCCCCCCTCCCCCAAGAAAATCCCAGAGCAATGAGCAATTCCTGGCTGCTTTTGCTGGGAGAGCTGCTGTGAGACACCTGGCAAACGCCAGGAAGGGCTCTGTGCCTGCTCCTGGGGGTACAGAGCACCACTGGAAGGACCTGGTGCCTCTCACACAGACCCAGGTCTGCACCTGGGATTTGTTCAGTTGTGGAGTTGCTGGACCACTTAAATCAATGTGCAAACACCTGAAGAGCAGCCCAGAGCACACCCCCTCACTCAGCCTGCACTGGTGGAACTCCAGTGGATACTGGAGGGAAATTCAGAGAAACCCCTTCACTCTTCTGGAATAACTACTTTGAGGAGAAAAAGGCAGTAATTTCCCCAAGTGCACCCCTGCCACCAGCAGAAAACGGGAATGTCCCTTCCTCCTGCAGGGCACACTGACTTACAACCCCACCTCTGCAACCCACAGCTCCCAAACTGCTGTTCCCACCCAGCTCCTCAATCCCTCCGTGCCATGGGAGGATCCCAATCCCACCTCTGCTAAAAAAAGCCAAATACAGAAGGTTTGATTCCAGATTTACACCCCCTGGGTTTATGTCCAGCTCCTCATGGACAGCACAGGCACCTCTCAGAGGAAGGTTCATTGTCCAACAATGAACCAAAGTTCATCTTCAGAAGGAATCTGAAGGGTTTTCCCCTCCCTCCTCCCTTTCAAAGGAATATGAGCACATTTTTTTGGTGAGATACCACTGGGAAAACTGTGGTTTAGGATGAATCCCATTCTGCTGCACTGTTCCAAGGAGGGAACCACTGACACTCCAGGAGTGTGGGACACACACTTGTGTTTAACACCACAGCACCTCCTCTGACGGATGCAAAGAGGCAACGCTCCTTTTTGCCAGGTTGTGTTCTGCTTTTCCAAACACTCTCCTCTGCCTTTATCCCCACTGCAAGGCTCCCACACCCCCTGGATGTTCCAGATGTGGATTCCAGCCTGGGGCAGCTTTCTCAGTGCACACTGAACAGGGAAAGGTGACACAAGTGTGGTTTAAGGCACAATTAAACAGGAAAACTCCATCCTCACCTGGTCACATTGAACATTTCAGTTAAACAAGCAATGGTATTATCTTCCTCAACCCCAAAAGACAAAAAACCAGCACAAAGTCCCTGCTGTTGACTGTGGGGCTGGCTGGCAAGGCTCAGTCTGCAGTAACTGTGCTGGTTCTGTCCCCCTGTGCCCCAGAGCAGCCCCTGAGCAGGCAGGGGCAGCCCCTGAGCCTTCCCCCAGCAGCAGGGCTCTGTTCCTGCAGGTGGACAGAGCAAGAGCAGCATCTCCCTGGTCCTTCCCCGCTCCCCCAGGCTCAGGGATGATCAGTAATGAGCACAGAGATGCTCAGGTGCTCAGGGAACACTGCACTTACAGAGCCTGACCTTTTATCTAACACAGGCTGGAGGTTTTTTCCCGGTGATTGAGCACCGAGACCAACAGGAACATCCTTTGAAAAGATGCTTATTCTTGATTTTAAATGTCAGAGATGCTGCTGTACTTTACACACAGCCATTCCCATGATTAATTACCTGCTCTGCTCAAACTTCTCTTCCTTTTCTGCTCTTTGAATTATCTCATTTCTATTTCTAGCTCATTTCTAGCTCCCGATTCACTCCTTCCTCCCCCAACAGCTTAAATTCATTTCTGCTTTGAGAAACATTTCCCTTCACAGAAAAGCACACTCCTAAAGTGCTGAAAACCAAGAGGTGGAGCAGTGCAGGCCCTGGCAAAGCAGAGTTTTCTCTCCAGAAACACGGGTTTGTTTCATTTATCTCAAGCAGGTGGATGCAATCCAGACACGGGGCTGTAAAATGAAAACTGGGTTAGTGTGTCAAACAGAGGAGGAAGAAGTTTAGTGGGAGAGGTTTAGTCCAGCAGAATCAGCAGCCCTATGATGAGTGAAGATGTGAGTAGCTGGAGAGAGAAGGTGGTCAGCAGGAGGGGCTCATGCTCAGACATGCACAGGGGCTGCACAGCACAACAGCCTCGGGGGTGCTCCATGCCAGGGCAGCTCCTGCTCACACAGGGCAGAAATCAGCCTGTCCCACCCTGCCCAGAGCCCTTCCCAGCCTTTCCAACTGGGGAACCCTTCGAGGACCCCAGGTGCTGCTGCTGCTTGGCTGGGTGAGAGCCAGCAGCTCCACAGAGCCCAGATCTCCTCTGTTTCATCACCAAATTTCTGATTCCAACCCTCTCTGTGCAGGAGGGACGCAGGACATTGTGCTCCCAGTGACAACACTGAGGGATTGAGGCTGAGCCATGCTCAAACTTCTCCCCAGGACACTCAGCAGAGGAGGAAAGGCCCCAGACAGCTGCTCTGCCTGGGAGAGGAGCTGTGCCTTCCCTTCCTTCAGCCTGCAGGACGGCTGTGCTGGGAATGTGGGACAATCCCTGCAGTGCCCCTGCCAGGGGGAGCTCAGCCATCCCTCCCCCGGGCTCCCCATGAACCCAGGGTGAGTCTGATCAAGGAAATCAGGACTTTTCTCCAGGCTGCCAAAGCCTGCGTGGCCTCCCAGCCCTGCTGGTGGCAGGGGAGCTCAGGGCAGTGCTCTGAGCCAGCACAATTCCAATTTATCTTTCGCCCACTCCCTGCTAAGCCATCAGCACACCGATCACCTGCTGCTGCAGGGGAGCAGGAAATCTTTCCTGGTATCCTCTCCACCCCCTGGTTTCTATTCAGTGCTTCCTTGCCCTGCCACTGCTCTGCTGGATTTCAGAAATTGTTTTTTATTGTGTTTTTCAGAGGGTGCCACAAGCACCAGTGCAACTTGAGGTGAGGAGAAAAGAGAAAATGAAAAATTTTTAAACTGAGCTGAAATCTTTGCCCTGCTGGCAGCAAGGAAAGGTCCTGCATCCTCCCTGGATGGGAAACTGGGAAACTCTGCAGCAGAGGAAGGAGGAAAGGGCTGATTTCTGCCACCCTTTGAGCACCACGTGAACAGGAGTGGGAGCAGAGAGCAGGGAGAGGCTCCACGAGGGGCAAAACCAGGGAGAGAGAGACCAGGCTGGGGGTGGGGGGCACACGAGGGGGGCAAACACCAGCAGCAGCCATCAGGAAGACACACAGAACGTGCAGAAACGAGACAGCCACGTCCCCCCTCCTCCTGGAACTCCAGCAGGGAGGGAGGGGAGCGGGGACAGGGCTCTGCTGTGCATGCACTCATGTGGGAGGGTTACTGGTGTTAGTTTGGTGTTCCTGGCAAACCCCAGCAGAAAATCCTTTCCTTAGGGGGGGTGGTCCCGGATAAAAAGGTGATTCCAGAACTCCTGCGCTGTAAAAAAGCCAATTCCTCCCCTGGTTTCTCACAGTTCCTCCTCTGGCTGGGGCAGCAGAAAAGCAGGAGCTCCCCTCCCTCCCCCCTCTGAGGGTGAAGCTGTGACAATCCCAGCGCTGCAGGAACTGCTCCTCACCACCCCACACCTGCCTGGGGGCTGGTTCTGCCCCCACCACGGGCCAGGGTCGATCATTTGCTTCTGGGTTTGCCGGGGATCAGCAGCTCCTGTGAGCTGAGCTGGGGGCAGAGCCTTGCCAGGCTCCCCGTGGGAGGAACGAGGGGCTCTGGCAGGAGAGGAGCAGCAGCACCTCTGGTGAGGAATGTGTGAGGTCTGGCTCCCACCATCAACTCTGTGCCTGCTGCTTCACAGGATTTACATGTGCAGCTTTACAGAGAGAGAGGATTTCCTAACAGCATTTTATAGAGAGGATTCATAGCATTTCACAGCACAGCTCTCATTCTAGCTCTGCTTAACTTTTACTCACAATATAAAGAAATTCCCTTCTTAAATCAAATTGTGACCAACTCCAAATAATCAGATTTCAGAGAGTTCGGGGTTATTTTGTACACTGTACAACTGAACATGTGCACATATCTCTATATAAATGTGCATTTTATAGGGCCACAATGCAGCTAAAGCCACAGGAGAGAGGGTGCTCCCAGCATCTGAGCCCTGATTTCCCATCAGATTCGAGTCTGTGCCTGGTACCCTGAGAGGCAAAAGGATTTGGGCCTTTGGTGTTCACCCCAGAGGATTTTTAGCACCTTCCTATGACATTCCTTGCTGGACTCTGAGGATGAAGAAGCAAATGACTGAGCCAGGTGATTTTTTTTCTCCTGTTTCCCTCCAAATTTGTTCCAGCTCAAGGCAGAGGCCTGAAGTCGAGTTCTTCCCATGCAGACAGTGACGGGCAACTCCTCCAAAAAGGCTCGGTGGGAAAGGATATTTTGTTTTTTTCTCTTTCTTTCTTTTTGGAATTTGGAGATCCCAGAGGGGAATCCTCACCCCCCAAAAAAAAATCTAGGCAACCAATCAGAACAAAGTGTTTTACCTTCTGTTCACCAGCGAGGACGACATCATCAGCACCATGCAAGCCACATGACAAATTCACATGATACGCACGCACATGAGTTGGGTTGAAAGGAAAGTGGAGGAGGTCACATGGAAAATACAAAAAAATTAAAAAACTGATGTGAACAATGGGCAAGGGAAAAAAAAAATCAACAACAGAATTACAGAGTAAATAAAAAAAACCAGGAGCAAAATTAAATTAGCCAGCATATATCAGAAACACTGGGGGGGTGGGGAGGGTGGGGGGACAGTCAAACCGCCTGGAAAATAAGAATATTAAACCACAGCAAGCACTGAGTTATGGCCTTGTGTTAGGCACAGCTGCGTCACTGCTTAGTCATACAAAGAACAAAAGGGACAAAAACCATTGCAGTGTGTGCCAGGGCTGCTGGAGGGATCCACAAAACCGCTGGGAAGAGAAAGGGAATATTGTTATTGGCAGGCAGAGGAGGGGAAAGGGTCAAACCCAGCCCCAAAGGAGGGCAAACCTCGGCAGCCCACACTGCTGTGCCCTCCCTCTGAAGCACAAACATGCTCCTGAACAACAGCAACGGCTGCAAAAGAGAAGAACCTGCTGAGGTGACCATCCCCAAGGACAGCTGTCCCCCCCAGGAGCAGTGACACCGAGGGGCTGGGCTCTGCCAGCCAGGACAGGGCAGGGAATCCGTCACCAACGGGCCCAGGGAGGGCAGCAGCTGCTGGGAGAGATGGAGGAGCACAGGGAGAGGGGCAGGGAGTGAGGAAGAATCAGCTGCCAGCCCGGAGCAGAGCACTGCTGAGCCCAAATTCCTGTCCCAAATCACTTCCGAACTCGCGTTTCTCATGCTCGTGCCTCTGTCTCGCCCTAATGAGGCTGCTCCACAGTGCTCTGGTAGTTCCCTGTTAATTTGATGTATGGAGAATTAAACCCTTCATCTTCTGGGTGCTTGTCTCTGACAAGATTGAGGACAGACCATTACCGGGGGAAAAAACCCAAAACTGATGGCACAAAATGTAAAATCCATTTGTTCCAGCCAAGCTCTCAATCCATTCTCTTTAAACACAGGCTCCCAGAACTCCAGGCACTGTGAAGGAGGCAGGGTCAGGAGTTCCTGTGAGATTGCCTGGAAGGAAAATCTGTGTCTTCTGGTCAGGAAGAAACATCTCCCCAGCTCCAGCGAGCCCAGTCTGACCTGAGATTTCAAACCAGGCAAGAGAGGCTGCCCTGTCCTCATGAGAGGAGCTTCAGGTAAAGATCAGAGTCAGCAGCATGAACAGAATAAAATGGTTTGGGTTGGAAGGAACCAGGAAGATTATCCAGTCCTAGGCAGGGGCACTTTCCACTGGACCAGGCTGCTCCAAGCCCCGTCCAACCTGAAAAAAAAATCCCCTTTTTCCAGTGAGCTCAACCACTGCACGGCAAAACTGGTCCCAGAGTGGAGAGAGCTGCAAGAAAAACGTCAAAGCTGGTACAGAACCATTTCCTGGAGCAACCTCAGAGGGTTAAACCCAAGGAGAGACATTCCTGAACCTCCTCCATGCCTACAGACATCTCCCACACGATCCCAAACCCCGAAAAGCCAGGCAAGAGACCCCTGCAGCCTCATTAGGTTTCCATCCCTGCCTCCCTGGTGCACAGAGCAGCTCTCATTCCCTAATTGCTGCTGGTTTCACTCCCTGAACCCCCGGGGTGAGGCCAGGGGAGAGCACAGATCACTCCCAGCAGCAGCAGTAATTAAAGGATGCAGAGCTGGAGGAGCACCTGCCCCGTGCCAGTGCCCTCTCTCTGCTGCTGCATTTCTCATTTCCACAGGCTGCAGCACAGCCCAGCATACAAATGTGGGCACTATTTGCATAAACGGGGTGTGCACACACAAACAACAGCTCTGCTCCTGCTCAGGGTGAAAACTCCAGTGCAGGTGAAAAGGGAAACTTGCACCCTCCTCCTCCTGCACACACAACCCCCACGCCAGCAAAACTGTGGGAAATGTTTATCATTAATTAGCTCCTGGGATCTTTTCTGGGTGAAGATGTATTTTTTTTTAAATAGAACATGAACCCAACGTTTTCCCTCCACACAGGAGCAGCCAGAAGGGAGGGAGTCTCTGCCTGCTGAGGAATAAAGGAGGGTTAGCAGGCCCTGCCCTTTGCCCTCCCCAGCCCGTCCTCCAGGGCTGAGGGGAATTCAAAGGTCCCTCCAGCACCTGAGAGCATCAGGGACTGGGGTTTTTTAGGAATAAAAATCACTGCACAAGGAGCACGCTGGCTGTGGCCACTGGCAGACCCAGGACATTTAAAGCCATGTGTAAGACCATGAAACATGCCATAAATGCATTATTAATTATAATTAATTGTCAATTCCTTTGGCTGGCCATACTCTCCCTCCACCCCAACCCCCAGGATCACCCCACACTCCATGCTTTTAGTGTTTTCCATTCAGAACACCACTCCCACCCCAGCTCAGGGAACTCCCTCAGTCACCCCCCGTTCCCACACAAACACACCTTTAATTACTGCAATCACAGCACCAGCACCTGCCTTTGCAGGGATCATTAATTATTCCAAACACACACATGCAGCAGGTAAATGCACATCTCCACTGAGTGCTTTCTTCCCCCTTGACCACCCAGCCAACAAAGGGATCTGAATCCAGTTCCCATCCCAGGTGTGGGATTTTCTGGAAGCCTGAGGCTCTTTTAAGGATCTCCCCCCTGCAGGATATTCCACCTCCTCATTTGCATCTTCTTCCAGCACCCAACATCCCTAATTTCAACAGCAACTCTATCTCCCTTTACTCACAGCAAACAGAGCAAGGCAGGAGAGAATTTAATTAGAGAATTATTAAATCCTTTTGGAAAGGCAGCTTTAAAACTAAAAAACAGGGGATGCAAAAGGAAAACATCCCTCCTGGAAAGGATCATTCCTGGGGGGGTTGCTCCTCTTTCTCTCCCTCTCTCTCTGTGCTTTTCCCAATCCTTTCACTCCCATTTTCCAGCCCGTGCTTGGCAGAGGGAGGGGAGGAGGGGGAGGATGCACATGCTGACACAGCAAACAGACCCCAAACGGGGCCCCAGAGCCCTGGGACCCCCGGGGTGCCCCAGGGCAGGGGCAGCAGCCCCCGGGTACTCACTGGGTGCCACCACCACGGAGCTCTGGGATGCAGCAGGAGGGGTGGCTATGGAAACACAAGGATGGACAGGGCACAGTCAAGGTGAGGCAGTGCAGGGAAATCAGGGGTGACAGCAGGGGAACAGGAGGGCAGTGAGGGTGACAGACAGCCCCAGGGCAGGGCTGTGCCACCCCCAGAGGCTGCAGGAACCCTGCCCTGCTGCCTGCCAAGCCCTGCCTGCAGGGATGGGGGCCCTGGCAGCCCCTCCAGGCCACAGGGAGGGCAGCCTGACCCGAGGCTCTCTTCATCCTGAAGGGTTCTGAAGCTCCAAATCCCCACTTTTGCCTCCTTCTGCCCATTAATGGAATATTTGGGAGGCCTCCAGGGGCAGTCCCTGAGTGGACAGAGCCCCTGCTTGTTGCCACCTCCCAGGAGCACAGAGAGAGGAGGAAAACAGGGCGAAGAACCCTAAAAATGGGAACCCCTCGGGAAATAAATGAGTTTGGAGAGAAGCCTGCACTCCCCAGAGCACAGACTGTGCCAGCACTGACACCAGCACTTCCAGGGCACAAGGACAAGGAATGTCTTTGCTTCCAAAAGTCCTGGGAAGAGCCTGGCAGGAGGGGCACGAGCTGGGAGGGATTTCTCTGTTAGCCCCCCAAAAACCTTTTAAACCAAAAGAATTCTGGGCCTCCAACAGGCAGGGACACGAGAAAGGTAAATCTCTCCAGGGAGAGAGATTTTTTTGGGGGGAAAACCCCTCCAGGGACTCAGGGAAGCACCCCAATAAAAATATATATTAAAAAAATAATTTAAAAAAAGTCCTCTCTCGTTTTTTTTCACTCCAGAAATGCAGCAGACTGGGGGGTGAGGGGATCATGCAGAGCACACCCTGCCATACTCACTGCCTGCCAAACGGGAGCTGGGGGCAGCAGCACTGGCTGGAGAGAGAGAAATCAGGTGAGCAAAGGGCAGGGGGTTCCAAAACGCTGCCCAGACCCCAGGAAATGGGGAGGTTTGGGATGTGGGGGGTGATTTTGGGGTTGGTTTGTTGGCCTGGGGGTTCCTACACGAGGGTGTTTTGGTACCAGCCCCACACACACCCTCAGGGTTGGGCACTTTGGGGTTCCCACCCCTGCTCCCCAGGCCTGTGTTTGGTTTCAGGTTTGTAAGGAAAAGGAAATGAAGAAAAGCAGCAAATGGTTAAAACGAAAATACAAACCCAGGTCAACTCAGAGACTCTCCCAACCTCCAGAATTCTCATCTGTGCCACTATAATCCATAATTATCACTAATTACCTCATGGAGAGGCCCTCTAAGATAGAAACTTTCTTCTTCTTACTGAGGGAAATTAAATAAATCAAAGTGACTTCAGACTTATCCCAGCAGGAATTAAAAATTGTGTCAGGTTTTACATTCAAATAATAGGGCAAGGGAAACAAGTGGCTTTGGTTAATCTGAGCTGTAAAGTTCCTGAAACATCTCTGTGACCTTGAGGGGACAAAAATCCTCCCTTGCTTGTGACTCTGCCCACAAAGAGGTGACTGGAATTCCAGCAGAGATGGGAAAAAAGGCATTTCTGTGGTGCCATTTCCTCAGGCAGGACCCGAGCTGGGCTCTGGGAAGAAGCAGAGGGAACACAATGCCCAGGATGATCCCAGCTGCAAAGCTTGGAAGAGCAGGATGGATTTGTGAATGAAAAATCAGTTAAAGGAGGAAGAACTGCTCCTTACCCTGCAGCTGGGGAGCACAGAGTGACTGACAGCCCGTGGCCACATGAAAATAATAATAAAAAAAGGCAAAAACTCCAGTGCAGAAGTGCTGGAATGTTCTGCAAAGCCACCTGCCTGTCCCCAGGTGATGGGCACACAGCTCTGGGGCTGCAACAGAGCTCTGAATGCTCTTCTTCCTCTCTCCTCAAGTGGATTTTCCCTGTGGATCCCCAGCCCTGCTCTCTGGTTCCTCATCCCCAGTGCTCATCCTGAGCTCTGAGCTGAGCCCCTGATGTCACCAGGGGCTCCAAACCCTTCCAGCCTCCCCAGGTGGCTCCCCAACCACTGCAACCTGCAGTGCTGCCTGTCCATCTGTCCATCTGTCCATCCCCTCCCTGCTCCACCACACCCAAGCTTTTTGTCCAACCCTTCAGGGGAAAGGGCACAGGTGTGATTCAAAATTTGGGTGCAAAATAAAAAGATCAAAAAAAAATCAATCCTCTCCCATTTTTTCACTCCAGAAATCCCCAAAAATGTGACAGCAGCCTGTCCTTGTCATCTTGGGAATAACAGCAGCTCCCCACAAGGATGCACTGATGAATGGAATAATCCCACTGGGATAAAGAGGGGTTTTTTTAGCTCCATTGATCAGTTTTGATTGGAAAGGCACAAAGCTGTGGAGCCACCTCAGTATTTCACTCACAATGACACCAGCCCATCCCATTCCTGACTCATTTTGCATGGGGAAGTGGGGGATGTGCTGTTTTTAGAAAATTTAGTACGAGGTTTATTTATTTAATCACACAATCCACACAAGTGCTGGAAGATGGTCCAGGTGAAAAAATCATCAGTGAGAAGAAGAAAAAAAATTCCATTTTTTTTCTTCAATTTTGTGCTTTCAACACTGTGGAGATATTCAAAATTTTGAAGTTTTTGGTTGGCTCTGATCTAAAACAGATTGCAATTTAGCTGAGTTGATTTCCCTGAATTATCTCAGTATCATTAAAATGGAAATATTTTTAATGGACTCATAAATACCAAGCCTTCCACTACTCCACCCTGAGTCAACAAGCCAACCATTACTACTTTTACTATTATTATTATTATTATTATTATTATTATTAGATAATCACTACATTAAATACTTCAGCTGCATGCTGGAGAGCACAGACAAAGAGTTAACCCTAAATCTGTTCTAAAAAAGAGCAGAGTGGCTACTCCAGAGTCAGTCTTGTTAGGAAATGGGGCACTACCAGTTACTCCAATCCTAAAGCCCCTGGGAGGAGAAAGGCACTAAATTAAAAGCTGGAAGTTCTGGCTGTTAGAGGAACACTCAAAAAAAACAAAACACAAAGAGAGAGTGAAAGAAATGCAGAGAGCACTTACGTGGGTGAGGGATGCCTGCAGTTTATCCATGGATGGGACACAGACCAAAACCGAAATAAAAAGATGGAGATAGACACACACACACACACAAAAAAAAAAAATAAATGAAGAAATAAATGGAAAAAAAATAGAAGATGTGAGGAGACAGAGAGTGTGGAGCTGGGAAATCACCGTCCCAGGTGTGCCCTGCTCAGCAGGGATGGGCAGAAGGTGGCAAAGTCGAGCCTGGGCACAGCTCAGGGGACTCCAGACATGCTGAGGGTGGCCAGGCCTGGGTCCAGCAGAGGGGTCTGGAGAGAGAATTGCAGCACAGGGCTGGGGACAACAGCACAGGGCTGGGGACAACAGCACAGGGCTGAATGCAGGAGGAAAGGGAAGGAACCACGGGGGAAGCCCCTCTCCCTGCCTGCTCTGGTCACATCTCCCCTGCCTTAACCCTTTCCTCTCTCTCTCCTTCCCACCTTGAAGAGCTCCCTGGGATTTCATTCTCCCCTGGAACAGGAGGACAGCAGAACATGGAAATGGCCCAGGCAGAGCAGAGAAGAGCCTGAGGAGTCCCTGGAATCCCCTCAGGAGCTGCACGGGCATCTCAAAGCAGGACGTGCAGAACACAGCAACCCTCCCTCCCCTCACCTCCACAACCCCAGGCCAGTCCCGTGCTGAGCACCTGAAACTGGAAAACAAACCAGCCTTGTGACAGTGACATCACATTCTCTGTGACCAAACCCCTTCTCAGCTGCTTTTTTCCTCATTACAACTCTCTTCTACACAGCCCTTTCTCTTTGGCAACACCGAGGTTCAACTGGGAACACCACCCAGTGCAAGCCACACGACTCCTCTGCCGCCTCCCTTCAAAGCAGATCCTGAATTACCAACAAAACCCCCTCCAACCCAAACCCAGAGAGAAAAGAGAGGGTGCAGGAGGTCTGTGAGAGAGACAAGGTGAGATCCATGCGTGGCAGAGTGCAGCAGGGGGAGGCAGAGGGAGGCTGGGCTGTACTTACGGACTGGCTGCGTCTTGAACTCGGCGGGCAGGCTGAGCTCCCCCACGCCCTTGCCATTGACTGCTGACAGCCTCACTGCATAGCTGGTCTCAGGCCTCAGCCCCGTGATGGTCACCACCCCCTCTGCGTTGGCTGGGGGGAAAAATGAGCAAAGAAAAGCTCAGGACCCCAAGAGAGAAACAAACAAACTTCGGTGTCCCCAGGCAGGGAGAAAAGGGACAAATAGTGGGGAACTGAAACAGGAATTTCAGCTCCACACGGGATTGGTGGTGGAAGATTCAGCTCTGGAGTAGAGCTCTCCTTTTCACAGCCCTCCCCAAATCAAAATCCTTTTGCTTTATTTGACTCCGAGATGGATTTTATGCAGCAAGCACTGCTGTAGATCACTTCAGCAAGACGGGTTTGCTGCTGGAATAGCAGAGTTTATTTTCCAAGGAGGACCAAGGGGTGACAGATGAGGGTTCAAAAGCCTCCCGTGGGAAGCAGCAGGTGAAAACTATTATTCCAAGCACAGGGCTCTTCACCTGGCTCAGACAGAGCCCTCAGCAAAGCCCAACCTCATTTCCAGCTGGAAATTCCAGGAGCCACTCACAACAAACGCTTAAAAAACTTATCTGGGGCTTGAACCCTCCACCCTCCCTGGCTTCTCCCTGCAGGAAAGGCAGTATTTTTCATTGCTGGTGGGGAAGGAAGCAGGTTTTTGTGTCGCTCCTACCTTCCTTGGCATCATAGAGCCTGGAGTGCCAGTCCCCCTCGCCCAGGGCTCTCCACTCCGCCTTGTACCTGAGGATGGGCACCCCGCCCGTGGCCTCGGGCTCGTCAAACTCCACCTGGGCACTGCTGGAATAGGGCTCCACCCTGCCGATGGAGGGCGAGGAGGGCGTGTCTGGGGACAAGGGACAGCAGGCAGTGAGACACAGCAGCTGGGAAAGGAGCTCCGGTGGCAGCTGGACACCTCCGACAGCCCCTGGCGTCGTCGGGTAGGGCTGGGGCTCTGAGAGTGCTCAGGCAGCTTTTGGAGATGTTAATTAGTGCACAGATCTTCATTTTGTCTCCTCTCTAAGAGGCTGGAGACTCCCAGTCCCTTCTCCAGAAGGAAACAACCAGGGCAGGGCAGCAGAAGTGTCCTGGATGCCACTCTGTCCCCACTGTCCCCTGCACAGGGCACTGCAATGCAGAGCTCCCCCATCCCCAGCCTGCCCTGTGGCAGCCCTGGAGCCCCTGCAGGGGCTGGCACAGCTCTGAGGCTCAGATCCTGCACTCCAGCTGCCCTGAGAGGGGTTGGGGTGCACGGAGCAGAGATCACAGCTCTGCCCAAGTGCTCTGGGAGCACAGGAAAGAACAAGCCCCTGGAGAAACAAGGGAACAGAGATGCTGAGCAGCCCCAGCCCAGCAGGAAATCTCTGAACAGCCTCTTTGAAGGCAGAAGTTGCTCTCCTGCCACCCCAGCAACACGAAGCAGCAAAGCAGGGCCACTGTGTCACCTGCTGCCACCCTGGCTGCCCTTGCTGCTCACCTGCCTGCACCAGGATGAACTCGGAGGACTCCTGCCCGATGCGGTTCACGGCCGTGCAGTTGTAGTTCCCAAAGTCATTCTCTGAGTCTGGGGTCACCTGCGGGGGGAAGGAAGGCTCAGGCTGGGATCACAAAACCCTTTCCACTCTGCCAAGGCCCCCTGAACTTAGCTGGGGAGAAGCTGCAATAAAATGCAGGTGTTTGTGCTGCCAGGGCTGTCCAAGGGGGAGAGAACTGCAGTGGGCAAAAAGCAGAGGCAAGCAGGGGCTGTGTCTTCTGTTACCTGATCTCCTTGATCCTCCAACTCCTGATTTCCATTATCTTCCATGACCTGATTTCCTCAGAACTTATATGCCAGAAACACCACCCCAACCTCATTTCTACCAAGAGCACGAGACTGAATTCCTCCAGCATCAATTATCTGACAGCACTGAGCCCTCCTGGCTTCTCCTCACCTCCAGGTAACTCGCTGAGGGGGTGTTGTAGATTTTGATGTTGCTGTAGTTGGAGCTGGGCAGGAGCTGCCCGTCCCGGAACCAGGAGATGACAGCACTGGGGTAGGCAAACACCTCACAGGTGATGTTCACTTGGTTTCCTTCCCAGGTGTACACGGCCACGGGGCCCTGCAGCTTGGGGGCATCTGAAAGACACATGGGGGGAGGCAATTGGAGCCAGCCAAGCTCCCAAAGCAGCCTCACTGTGAGGATCCCTTGGCTGGAGTCCACCTTAATGCAGGGATCTAATATTGGAAATGGGAGCTGTCCTCTCTCCTCCAGGGGAATAATGGCTTTAGCTGAAGGGCACGAGGAGAAAACCTGCTCAGCCCCACAGCTGCTCCTGTGCAGTGCGGGAGGAGCAGGATGGATCTGGAAATGATGCCAGGAAAGCTGTTCTGGGGGAGAATTCTGATTACCAACAAATGGCACTGCAGCAGATCGCTGGGGAGGTGCACAGAGCATCCCAGCTGGGGACAGGCAGAGGGTGCAGGATCTCAGACAGAGACTTCCACCAGCACGAGCTGCTTCCACACCCTCACCCTCAGCACCACACATGTCCTGGGACACAGGGAGGGAACAGGGAACAAACCAGCCCCACGCAGAGCCCCCCAGCACACTCACACTGCATGTCCAGGTAACCCAGCCCCACCCCAGCACACTCACACTGCATGTCCAGGTAACCCAGCCCCACCCCAGCACACTCACACTGCATGTCCAGGTAACCCAGCCCCACCCCAGCACACTCACACTGCACCTCCAGGTAACCCAGCCCCATCCACACCTTCCCAGCACACTTACACTGCATCTCCAGACAAACCAAACCCATCCAGAGTACACTCACACTGCACCTCCAGGTAACCCAGCCCCATCCAGGGCACACTCACACTGCACCTCCAGGTGAACCAGCCCCATCCAGGGCACACTCACACTGCATCTCCAGGTGAACCAGCCCCATCCACACCTTCCCAGCACACTCACACTGCTCCTCCAGGTGAACCAGTCCCACCCAGAGCCCCCAGCACAGTCACACTGCACCTGCAGGTGAACCAGCCCCATCCAGGGCACACTCACACTGCACCTGCAGGTGACCCTGCCCCATCCAGAGCCCCTAGCACACTCACACTGCACATGCAGGTAAACCAACCCCACCCACACCTTCCCAGCCCACTTACACTGCACCTCCAGGTACATGGCCTGCGAGTCCTGGCCGATGGTGTTGCTGGCCGTGCAGACGTACTCGCCCGCGTCCGTGTACTGGATGTCCTTGAGCGTCAGCGAGGAGACGCGCGCGTGGCTGCGCACCACGATCCGCCCGTCCAGCGTCTGCGGCAGAGCACAGCACCGTCAGGGCCCCCTGCCCCCAGGGAGGGCAGTGCAAAGGGGGGCAGCCCCTCGGAGCCCTGGGCACTGACCCCCAGGGAGGGCAGCACCAAGGGGTGCAGCCCCTCGGAGCCCTGGGCACTGGGGAGTTTGGGCACTGACCCCAAGGGAGGGCAGTGCAAAGGGGGGCAGCCCCTCGGAGCCCTGGGCACTGGAGAGTTTGGGCACTGACCCCCAATCAAAGTGATGCAGCCCCTCGGAGCCCTGGGCACTCAGGAGTTTGGGCACTGACCCCCAGGGAGGGCAGTGCAAAGGGGGGCAGCCCCTCGGAGCCCTGGGCACTCAGGAGTTTGGGCACTGACCCCCAAGTAAACAAAGGGATGCAGCCCCTCGGAGCCCTGGGCACTGAGGAGTTTGGGCACTGACCCCAAGGGAGGGCAGCACCGAAGGATGCAGCCCCTCGGAGCCCTGGGCACTGGGGAGTTTGGGCACTGACCCCCCCAAGCAAACCCTGCGTTCTGCCTGAGGCCGTGGAACAGCTCCCAGAACTGACTGACAGCGCTGGGACTGTGGGTGTGGGGTTTGGATAGAAGTGTGTGACAGCACAGGGTGCAAAACTTAAGAGTTTAAGGGTTTAGAATGCAGGAATAGATATAAAGTAAGATCGAGGATTTAGGGTGTTGGCTAAGTTGCTCTTCTTCACCTTCTTCCTCATGGGCTTGGGTGGTTTTTTGTGATTGGGGGGAAAAGTCCGCATTGCTGGCCATGGGTGTTTGGTCATTGGGTTAAGAGTAAAAATAATCTAGGTGTCATTTGTTAATTGGCCTATTTGTTCTTAAAACCTAGGTCTCATTTGTTAATTGGCCTATTTGATCTCAAAAGACCTTGGAAAGGGTTAGAGACACAGCCGTTTTTTCTCTTGGTGGTAGAGCTCACAGTTTGTGAGACTGAGATGTGGATAAAAATTAATCAACATCTGAGTCTAAACACCAAACTGCATCTCCTGAGCACCAATCTCTAACAGAATGTAACAAACCCACAGTTTGTGAGGCTCCACCTCACACCAACCCCACACTGCTGGGGGCAGGGCCTCACCTGAGGCCAGGTGAGAGCAGGAGAGGCAATTCCAAGAGGCTCCCAAGTGGCTCAGAGCACTCAGGGGAAAACACCAAAAGAAGCACCAAAGTATCAGCTACTGTAGATCTGAGAACAAAGTCAAGCTCCTCCCCAGAATGTGAACTGCACAGACCCAGCTCTGGTTAAAAAGTTTTGCCAGCATGCAAAAAGGAAAAAAAAAAAAAGAAGGAAATCTCCCCAACAGCTTGCAGTTAGAGAATCCAGCCCCTCCTGTCCTCTCAGCAATACTGGGTTTGCCTCAGTGCCCCTGAAATGGGGAAGGAAGAACAGATCCAGAGCTCAGAGCTGAATCAGGCAAAAAGGAAGCTCAGAACTCTCACCTGAACGTGGCACACAGAGAGAGGAAAGTGCAGTGAAAAGGGCAAGAAAACCTCTAGAGACGGCCCTGCCTCAAGAAAATTCCAGAACCATTTCCCACACTGCAGGAGAGCGTGGGGATGCCACTGACAGAGAGAAACAAGGAATGGAAAACCCAGGGGGATTGCCAAGGGACTGCACCCACCCAGCCACCCCAGCCCGCGTGGTTTTCCTCCCCAGTTTGTCACCAAAGCCCCCCTAACCCACAAAAACACAAAGCCACGGGCTCCCCTCTCCCTCCTGCTGCCTCTGCCTCAGCCTGGGAGCCCTAAAGCACCAACTCCCTCCTCTCACTGCTGATTCTGCAGCACAGACACAGGGGAGGAAATCTGGCACCCTCAGGCTGTGCCTGCTGCTGCATCCTGCCACCCTCCAGGAGCAGCTGCTTCCCTGGGAGGTGCAGGACAAATGCTGAGAAATGAGTAACACCCTGAGGATTGCCAATAGCCAAGTGCACAAAAACCATCTCGCATCTCAGGTGTCAGATCTCTGCACCTGGAGCCTCTCCCTGTGCTGAGCTGAAGCCTCAGGCCCTGAGACTGACAAAGTTTCTACAAATAAATGTCTTGTTTCACCTCAGTCAGTTCCAGTATCAGCTCGTGGGCACCAGGCCAATTTCAAATGCACAACAACAGCATCATTTGATGGCACACACACAAACTACGTGTGGTTTCCTCCTCTCCTCTTCCCTGCTGCAACCCCTGGCCAGGATAAATGTATTTATCCATCCTCTCCTGCTGGGAACAGTTACTCCATGGACACCTGCTGCTGTGGGCATCACCTCCTGGAGCCTCACCATGAAACTACTGCAGCATCCCACAACCAAAATCTGCTTTACCTTGCTCCCCTGGGCTGCCTGCACTGCTCTCCTTCTGTCTGACTTTCATCTCCCTCCAAACCCCACTTCCAGCAGGATCCATGGGTGCCAGCACTGCAGAGCTGGGGGAATATCCTCAACACTTGTCTCTGTGACCTCAGCACAGGAGTGTGAAGGACAAAACACCAGTGTAGGATCAGCACAGGTGACTCCAGAAAAGGCATCTTACACCCAAATGTCTCCTGCCTTTCTCCCCACTCCCTCAAGGTCCAGCACAAAGGAAATCGTGCTCAGTGATGATTTCATGGGCAGTGCAACTGATTCTGCAGATGAAGCTCTTGGTTTTTAATGCAAAAAAGGAGTAAGGGAAGAAAAAGAGAGATCAGGAAAAAACACTCTAAGGAAGAGGAAAACGCCTACCCAGGAAAGCACAGCACAAGTTTTCTGTCTCCCTGCTGCAGCCCCTCGGGTGCTCTGGCTGTTGGAGACAGGACAGGCAGGAATTTGGGAGCCAGATGTTGATATTTGTAGCCCTTTTCTCAAATCTCCCTGACTGCAAGGATCTGGGCTAACAAAATGCTTCCTGGTGCTGGGGAGAGCAGCTCAGGGGCACAGACAGAGTAGGATGTTCCCTATATTCCCAATTATTGCCATTTATCCTGAGCTACTGCAGGAGTTTTCTCCCCAAATTCTGGCCAGGCCACTGTGATCACAGCTGGGCAAGAGCTCAACAGCTCAGGGCCAAAGGAGGAGAGCAGAGACAAATAAAATCTATTTATCCCCCCTTCCTCCACCTTCTGGAGCTCTCAGGCCTTTCCCAAACAAGCACCCAGGAGTAATTCTGCACAGTCTGTCCCCTCCTCACCCATTTCCCACATCCCCACAAACCCCTGGAGATCCTAACCCCAGGCAGGATCAGGGGTCTCTCCTTGCTCTCTGCAGTGTTTTGTATTTGCATTCAACTGCAGCCCTGAATATTCCCAAGGCTGCACCCATTCCCAGCTGCCACTTTGGGGTGTGACTGAGGGTACCCAGAGATGCTGCCAAGCCTGACTTCACCTCCTCACCCCAAATTCCTTCAGCAAAAGTCAAAATACTCAATGCCAAACAGCCCCTGACCTTCATCCTGCTGCTGGAATCCACTGCTAAAAGTCCCCAGGCAACTTTAAAGCAATTTAAAAGCAATTTTAGAGAGATACCCTGCGCCCCACTGGGGTGATTTAAGACACAGAGGATGTTAGAAATTTAGAGACAGCAAACTTAATGGTATTAGTGCTCAGATTAATCAAAAGCTGGAGAGAGAGAGCACAGAGGAAAGACTGGGGGCAGGGAGGGGACAGCTGTGACAGGAATTCGTGTCAGTCCTGGCGAGATGCAACTCCTCAAATTCCAAATTCTTCAGTGCAAACTGCTCTGGGTGTCTGGTGCCTCCACCTGCCACAGTCCAAGAGATTATTCTGGGGGAAGAATGGGCAGGACCCCCATGGAACACAGCTGGGTGGTGCTCAAGTTACAGCTTCGCTTTGTTCACTCTCTGGGATTTAAGATGGCTTAAAAATCGTTAAAAAAAAATAAAAAATCAGAGCCTCCACAAAGTTGATCCTAAAAATAAAAAATCCAAGTCACCCAGTTCTGACAGCTCATTTTGTTCTCCCACCTGACCCCTGTTATTTGCTTGGGAACTTTCCTTCTGGTCCATTCTGAAGCAAGAGTGCTACAAATCAGCTGCATTATTATTATTATTATTATTATTATTATTATTATTATTATTAAAGCACAGCACTGAATGTGAAATAATAAAATCAAACCCCATTTGCACCGACCCCCAGTCACTGCATTTTCCCACCTCCCCCTCGCTGACCCTTGCAGACCAAAGACAAATGGAGATAATTGAGCAATTTGGAGCATTTTCTGGAGAAATGCCCCTGCTGAAAGGTTTCTCTGCATTGACTTGGAAATGGAACACGATGCAGTTGTCCTTTACAGAGAAGGTCAAACTGAAGGAGTGCCATGAGCAAATAGGTGAGTTGGCTGGAGCAGAGGAGGCTTCCCTGGGGAAAAAAAATTCCTTTCCCAAAATACAGGTTTGGTGTTAATTCTCCCCTCTCTGAAAGAGAGGATGATTCACAGAAAAAAAAAAAAAAAAAGTGGTGAAAACAGCATTTTACATTTGCTTTTACTTTTAATTGCCTTTTCTTTAATTTTGAAGTGACAAGCAGAGTTCCTCACTCCCAACACAGCTACTTTGCTCATCCAGAAAAAAAAAAAAAAACAAAAAATGCATCACTACATGCCAAGCAATTTCTACCTCTAGAAGCTGCTTCTTTAATGCATTGGCACTTAACTGGGTCAGATTAATGCTCGTTTAGTCGGTTACTGCACTAGGGATTTGTTAATCCGTGATGCTTAGAAGAGAAACCAAAAAATAAAAAAGAAACCAACAACCTAAGGAGTTTGCTAAAGGTTCTGGCAATCTGATACCTCTTGTTTCTCGGGCCGGGTCCACGAAGCCTGGAGAGAACAGATATAGAACACAACAAGAACAACAGGGGAAAAAAAAAAAGCAATAAAAGTTTATCAAAGGTTGCTTTTGGTAGCGGCGTTTGAGCTGTGTGCACATGCAGGCTCCAAGCTGTGCATCTCCTCTCTGTGTGTGGGGAGGATCACAGCCTCCCTTGCCCATCAATTTAGGCTGGCATTCACCATTTCACAGCCTCTAGATTGGTCTTTAAGTGACTCAGCAGAGTGATTTATGACGTGCCAGTGACTGTTTCTCTGTCACATCTCACTTGGCCTACACACCTGCTGCTCAGGGAGTGACTCTGGCCACTGGTGTCCTGCCCCTGGTCTGCCTGCCACCCCACACCCGTTAATTAACGCTGATTAATGTGCTCATCATGCATGTGGAGCCCTGGTTTTTCATGCAGGCTGTGCCAGGAGCAGCCCTAGAGCTGCACAGGAGCCCCCCCAGCTCAGGAGATGGCAGCACCCCGGGCCCTGCTGGGCTGGGGACAGTGAAAGGTGCACAAACCTCACACCAAAGGCAGGATTTCCCACACCAAAGATAGGATTTCCCACACCAAAGGCAGGATTTCCCACACCAAAGGCAGGATTTCCCACACCAAAGGCAGGATTTCCCACACCAAAGGCAGGATTCCCCACTCAGAGCAAGCCCCCAGCAGCGTGGGCCATGCTCCCTGGGCTTCACAAAGAGCCAAGCTGCTGCCTTCCACTGCCCTCCCCATAATTTGTGTTTCAGGTGTCTCCTGGTCTCTTTGTTATTTCAATTGATCCCCTTCAGCTCAGGAGTCACAAACCAGCTGGTGATGTGAGAGCCAGGATGGCATCACCGAGGCCCAGTGACACTGTGGGGATGTCACAGCACACACGAGTGACAGGGATGGAGATGGAGGCTCGGGGGATGAGAACCAAAAACAGAGCACTGCTGCCACGGGGCTCCCAGGGAACACTGTGAGACTGAAATGCCAACAGAGGGGACACACAGCCTCGCCTGACAACGCCTCTGGTGAGAGCAAAGGGGTTGGCTGGGACTGGGAGCCTGGGGTGGAGCTCACCCCCACCCCTGCAGGGCTTGGGACACTTCCAAGACCTGGGCATTTCTAGGTGGATACATCCTGCTGTGCACAGGGTGCTTGCAAGATGAACAGGCAGCCCAATAATCCAGAATAATCCCTTTTTCATGCCCAGAGACCTCCCTTGTGAGGCCCCTGCCACTCCTGCTCACTGCTCTCTGTCGTGTCAGCACAAGGGGACACTTTTTATCCCTTGGTGTCATCCCAAAGGAAGATGAAGGAGGAGAAACAGCCATTCCCAAGCTCTCAGGTTGGAATGGCCCTGGGGAGGGTGGGGGAAGAGGCAGAGCCACGCTCCCCATGCCACAGAATTCCTGAGCAACTCCTCCTCAGCAAGGCAGAGACAGAGCAGCTCCACCCAGCACCACTCAGGGAGTGAGGGGGGATCCAAAACCTCCTTCAGGTGCCTGAATTATTGAAACCTCGCCCATCTGCTCTGGCTGCCAACAGCACAGAGCTGAGAGAGGCTGCTGGGCAGCAACAGCAGCCCAGAAAAGGAGAGGAAGGATGGCCTGGGCTGTTTCTAGGACAGCACAATGCAGTGGTGGAATTCACCTGCCAGAGGGGTGACAGACACCTGCAACTCGGGTCCCTGCAGGAATCTGCATTTCCCTGCTTGAGGAGCAGGGAGGGTGCAGGGTGAAACCCTGCACAGAAGGCTGGCAATGACTGTGTTTATTTCTGGGAATTTCTTCCCTTTTATACTGTTCTACACAGAATAACTCAATTGGTGAAAGAAAGACAAACTTCTTCAATCACATTGGTCAAACCAGAGGGACAGCAAGGAGAAGTCCCTCCTAGGGAAAGGAATGGAAACAAAGGTCACAGTTAGGAAAACGTGTCTCTTGTTAACAGAAAACTCTCTGGGAAAAGAGTTTCAGAGAAACCCAAACATCTCAGGCACCAAGCAGGGCTGCAGGAGGGCAGCCCTGGGGACAGTGACAGCACACAGGCTAAACCTGTCTGGGATGCAGGAGGGAGCAATCAGAGCTGATCCTGTCCCTCCTCTGCTCTCTGACTCCCTGGCTGAGAAGATGCTCCCTTTGCCTTCTGCCCTCCAGGGAACGGTGAGGTGCCTGGGAGAGCAGCTCCCAGAGAATTCCAGCTCTGGATAAAGGATCAAGGACCTGCAGAGTGTTGCCCTCCCATCCCCACAGGCTGAGCTCCCCTGCTGGGTGACAAACCCAGGGATGTCCCCACAGCTGCACCCAGGCACTGGGACACCCCAAAACAGGCCAGGAGACACAGCTGAACTACCACTTCCTTCTCCTTTGGGGGCTTGGGTAGGTTTTCCAGAATGTTATGGGAGTGAAGGCATCTCTACACCTCTAAAAATCCACACTGACTACACCAGCAAACAACACGAAGCAAGAGAGAAGCATCCAAGTACCTGGAGAATAGAAATATTTAAAAGTAGGCTTGGTAATTCTTAAAATAGCACTGTTTGTCCTGCATCAAAGAGCATCCACTTCCCTGTGCTGTCCCAGAGAAAGAAAGTGGAGAATAAGCTGAATGTATGCATTTGTAACAGAATATTTAAGAGAATTAAATATTCTAATAGAATTTGTGGTGGGATATTTATAGAGCTGTTCTGACCTCAGGATTTTCTGGACGTCTGGAACGTTCACCTCAACTCAGAGCACAAGAGAGAGAATGGGAGAAGCACAAGACAAACCAAAACAAAAAATGCACACACACACACACACACACAGAGATAAAATAATCCAGCCTAGAAAGTGCATGGGATGTGAGAAAATAATGTTTGCCCTGAAGGTTTGAAGCAGCACATGAACACACAGGGCAGTGCCTCAAACCCTGGCTGTTCCCCCATCTCACAGTGTCAGAGCATGAACATTTCCCTTGGCTATTGCTCACCAAGCTGAGAGCATCGAGCAGAGTCTCAGAACCAGCAAAAATCAGTTAGCAGTTTTGCCACAGAGCCCTCGATGGTCTAACTGGGCTGCAGAGGGGGGGCTCCTCTACCACTTGATTTAATTTTTTTACTTTCTCCTCCCTGCCCAAGCTCTGCCCATGGCTGTGACCCAAACCCCAGAGCCAGCAGCACTGGAGCCCTTGGCACCTCGCAGGGCTCCCCTAACAGAGACAAACCCATGAATACACGGCCTCAAATCCTGCCCAGGCAGGCCCCCAGCTCCTGCAGGCTCTGGAAACCTCTCCCTGAACATTGCAGGGATTCACAGCAGCCCTGGGATCATCCAAAAGATGCTAAGAAAGAACTGAAGCTGGGGAAACTCTGGCAGCCTGATTAATAAAGTTACACATGAACAACGTGGGGAGGGGCTGACGTCATGGGGGCAATTAAAAAAGCTCATTTAGGAGCTGCAGGGCAGGACAGCAGCTGTGGGGACAAGTGACAGTGGACACCTCTGTTGCTCCAAGACTTTCAGAGTGTCACCTGCTGCCTCCACGCTGAGCCAGGACCTCTGGCATGGCCAAGGCAGCTGAGCCCTGAAGCATCCTGTTATTAGGAGATTATTAATTAGCAACAACTCCTCACTCTGCTTCTGTCTAGGCCTTCTCTGGCTCCAAATCCTGCCTCCAGATCACTTATGAAACATCTCCAGCACAGCAGCACATCCTAACCTCATCTAATTAAAGGAGCTGTCGCCAATAACGACACCCAGCACCCTTTCCTCAAGAAGAAAAAAAACTGCTAATTATTTTTGCCTTTTAAGAACAAAAATGGTATTGATGGGATCAACAGAACAGGTGAGCACAAAAGGCAGCCAGGCTTTTTGTGCCTGAGGGATGTGCAGTGTCAGAGGACAGCACGGAGGAGGAATGGACGGGCTCATTTTGGATCCAGTGCATCCTGGAGAGGGAGCAGCCCTCACCTGCCACCTGCGAGGATCAGGGATCAGGGGGCTCACTCCCAGAAAATTCCTGCAGCTGTAGGACCTCCTCTGAAGAGGGTTTAGGGTCTCCCCAATTGAATTCACCCTCCATTGCAGCAGCAATGACCAAAGGTCTCCCCAGCTGCTCTAGGCTGAGGTGGCTCTGCCCCAGGTGTGGCTGTGACCCTGCAGGGGCAGCAGCAGCAGCAGCAGCAGCAGCAGCAGCCCCACGTGCACCCCCATGCAATTCCAGGCCAGGGCCAGGCAGGGAGGAGCTGTGCTGAGCCCAGACCCCCGGGGGGCTTTGGCAAGGCTTGTACCTTCTCCTCGTTGCTGATGTTCCTGGTGGAGGTTCTCCAGGTGATGGAGGGGATGGGGTCCCCCGAGGCCTCGCAGGTCAGCGTGATCTGATCCTCCAGCTCCATGGCTGTCTTGTTCTCCACGTAGGTGATCTTGGGCTTGGCTGAGGAGGGCAAGGAAAGGGAACCTTTGCTCAGGTGGGGCTCAGGGTGAAGCTCCTCTGTCAGCAGCAGTGTTTGGAACCAGCAGCCCTGGGGAGAGCTGGGACAATTCACTGCTGGAGCAGAGTGGCTTTTACAAGGGCACCTCCTGGCACCAGACCTGAAAAACCTCCTCTGCTCATTCTCAGGGCTGAGGCTGCTAAGAGAGGCCCCACTGCAGAGTGAACAACAGCTCAGCCCCTGGGATTACCAGCTCCCTCTCCCACCTTCCCTGCCCCACATCACCCCTCTGCTAAGCAGCTCTGTTGGGTGGCTGCACACAAGGCAGGGAGAACTCCACATTCCTGAACACTTCCAGATTCCTGGGAGACAGGAGAGCTCCTGGTTCACTCCCACAAGCCTGAGGTCACTCACACAGTGGTGGGGTGGAGCTCCCCTCCCTGCCCAGCTTGCAGCAAGCCTCCCTCAAGTGCTGCAGCCCCTTTAACAGCAGCTTTGGTGGATCAGAACTCAGCCTGGGAGGGCATTTCCAGCAGCCTGCGGGTCTGACCCCACCAGCCCTGCCCGTGTTTTAGCAGAGAGGGGCTGGGATGAGCTTCCCCTCAGCACACACACGATGGCAGAGCTGCACAGGCAGAGCAGCAGCTGGGGACCAGCCCCAGCAGGCAGGGGCACTCACTGGGACAGTGAGGCAGGTTCCCTCAGCCCCCACCAGTGTCACCAACAGGCAGCTGGGCTGCCAGGGGCTGCCAGGGGCTATCAGGGGCTACCAGGAGCTACCAGGGGCTGCCAGGGGGCTACCAGGGGCTGCCAGGGGCAGTCAGGGGCTGCCAGGGGCTACCCAGGAGCTACCAGGGGCTGCCAGGAGCTGCCAGGGGCAGTCAGGGGCAGTCAGGGGCTACCAGGGGCTGCCAGGGGCTACCCAGAAGCTACTAGGGGCTGCCAGGAGCTACCAGGGGCTGCCAGGAGATACCAGGGGCTATCAGGGGCTACCAGGAGCTGCCCAGAGGCTACCAGGGGCTGCCAGGGACTGCCAGGGGCTACCAGGAGCTACCAGGGGCTATCAGGGGCTGCCAGGGGCTGCCAGGGGCTGCCAGGGGCTACCAGGGGCTGCCAGGAGCTGCCAGGGGCTGCCAGGGGCTGGTTACCAAAGACTTTGAGGTGGATGGTGGCATCAGCCTCCCCAGCCTTGTTCTCGGCGATGCAGATGTACTCGGCCTCGTCGCTCTTGTCCACCCTGTGGATGACCAGCTCGGAGCCGTCGTAGTTGAAGGTGTACTTGTCCTCGTCCTCCACCTCCTCCACGGGCTCTCCATCCCTGGGGGCACAAAGCACACGGGGCTGTGCGGGCAGAAGCCGCCCAAGGCTGGTTCATGCAGTTATCACCCTGCAGCTCCTCGTGCTCAGAGGGACCAGCACTTTCTCCTCTCCCCGTGGGTCAGAGCTCAGCTCGAGACCTAATCCTGACCCTTCCTGGCCCAGGGCTCTTGGCAGCTGAGCCTCTCACCCCCTGGCACACCAGAGAGCTGTAACCCCACCAAAGGTGGCTCCCTGCATGCCAAGGCACCACCCCGAGCTGCCATCAGCCCTCCCACACCAGTTTGTGCTCCCAACCTTCAGCAAAGGCTACAGAATCCCAAGAGCAGTGTCCCTGGAGTGGTAACCACTCTGCCTGACAGGGAAATGCAGGAAGCTGGGAGGGGACACGGCTGACCTGGCAGAACGACGGGGAGCACTGAAGGAACTCCCTGTTTTGCTTTGCTTTATTAAACTTTTATCTCAGCCCAGAGGATTTTTACCCTCAGATTCTCCTCCCTGGCTGGGCTCTGTGCTCCCTGCCTAACCCACAGCAGAAGGTGACTTCGTGAGGCCATTCTTGTGAGAAAAACCAGCTCATCCCAGTTGGAGCATTCCCTGGCTTTGCAGGCCTGAGGGGAGCAGGCAGAGCCCATCAGGGCACAGAGCCTCTTACCCTGTCCCCAGAGCCCAGCAGGGCACAGAGCCCCTCACTGTGTCCAGAGCCCAGCAGGGCAGGGCACAGAGCCCCTCACTGTGTCCCCAGAGCCCAGCAGGGCAGGGCACAGAGCCCCTCACTGTGCCCCCAGAGCCCAGCAGGGCAGGGCACAGAGCCCCTCACTGTGCCCACAGAGCCCAGCAGGGCACAGAGCCCCTCACTGTGCCCCCAGAGCCCAGCAGGGCAGGGCACAGAGCCCCTCACTGTGTCCAGAGCCCAGCAGGGCACAGAGCCCCTCACTGTGTCCCCAGAGCCCAGCAGGGCAGGGCACAGAGCCCCTCACTGTGTCCCCAGAGCCCAGCAGGGCACAGAGCCCCTCACTGTGCCCCCAGAGCCCAGCAGGGCAGGGCACAGAGCCCCTCACTGTGTCCCCAGAGCCCAGCAGGGCACAGAGCCCCTCACTGTGTCCCCTGAGCCCAGCAGGGCAGGGCACACAGCCCCTCACTGTGTCCCCAGAGCCCAGCAGGGCAGGGCACAGAGCCCCTCACTGTGTCCCCAGAGCCCAGCAGGGCACACAGCCCCTCACTGTGTCCCCTGAGCCCAGCAGGGCACAGAGCCCCTCACTGTGTCCCCAGAGCCCAGCAGGGCACAGAGCCCCTCACTGTGTCCAGAGCCCAGCAGGGCACAGAGCCCCTCACTGTGTCCCCAGAGCCCAGCAGGGCAGGGCACAGAGCCCCTCACTGTGCCCACAGAGCCCAGCAGGGCACAGAGCCCCTCACTGTGCCCCCAGAGCCCAGCAGGGCAGGGCACAGAGCCCCTCACTGTGTCCAGAGCCCAGCAGGGCACAGAGCCCCTCACTGTGTCCCCAGAGCCCAGCAGGGCAGGGCACAGAGCCCCTCACTGTGTCCCCAGAGCCCAGCAGGGCACAGAGCCCCTCACTGTGCCCCCAGAGCCCAGCAGGGCACACAGCCCCTCACTGTGTCCCCAGAGCCCAGCAGGGCACAGAGCCCCTCACTGTGTCCCCAGAGCCCAGCAGGGCACAGAGCCCCTCACTGTGTCCCCTGAGCCCAGCAGGGCAGGGCACACAGCCCCTCACTGTGTCCCCAGAGCCCAGCAGGGCAGGGCACAGAGCCCCTCACTGTGTCCCCAGAGCCCAGCAGGGCACACAGCCCCTCACTGTGTCCCCAGAGCCCAGCAGGGCAGGGCACAGAGCCCCTCACCCTGTCCCCAGAGCCCAGCAGGGCACAGAGCCCCTCACTGTGTCCCCTGAGCCCAGCAGGGCAGGGCACAGAGCCCCTCACTGTGTCCCCAGAGCCCAGCAGGGCACAGAGCCCCTCACTGTGTCCCCAGAGCCCAGCAGGGCAGAGCCCAGCAGGGCAGGGCACAGAGCCCCTCACTGTGCCCCCATAGCCCAGCAGGGCAGGGCACAGAGCCTCTCACTGTGTCCCCAGAGCCCAGCAGGGCAGGGCACAGAGCCCCTTACCCTGTCCCCAGAGCCCAGCAGGGCACAGAGCCTCTCACTGTGTCCCCAGAGCCCAGCAGGGCAGGGCACAGAGCCCCTCACTGTGTCCCCAGAGCCCAGCAGGGCACAGAGCCCCTCACTGTGTCCCCAGAGCCCAGCAGGGCAGGGCACAGAGCCTCTTACTGTGCCCACAGAGCCCAGCAGGGCACAGAGCCCCTCACTGTGTCCCCAGAGCCCAGCAGGGCAGGGCACAGAGCCTCTTACTGTGCCCACAGAGCCCAGCAGGGCACAGAGCCCCTCACTGTGTCCCCAGAGCCCAGCAGGGCAGGGCACAGAGCCCCTCACTGTACCCCCAGAGCCCAGCAGGGCACACAGCCCCTCACTGTGCCCACAGAGGCCAGCAGGGCAGGGCACAGAGCCCCTCACTGTGCCCACAGAGGCCAGCAGGGCAGGGCACAGAGCCCCTCACTGTGCCCACAGAGGCCAGCAGGGCAGGGCACAGAGCCCCTTACTTTGTCCAGGTGACGGTGGGCTCAGGAAAGCCATCAGCATCGCAGGCCAGGGTGACAGCCTGGCTGAGGTTGGCCGTGGCGTTCATGGTGCTCTGCCGGGCGCGCACCGAGGGAGGCACTGCAGGGGGAGAAAGGCACGGGTCAGCTGGGGAGAGCACAAGGTGTGAGCCCACAGGGAGGCTCCCTGTGCATCTCTGATGGCACCAAGCCCTGCGACCATCGCCTGCAGGGTGAGTCTGAGGCGTGTCCAAGGCCACCAGCACAGGGGAGCTGAGGAGACACAAAAAACCTCAGCGTGATGGCCAAGAGCGCTTGTGAGTGCCACCAAGCTCAGCTCCCTGCTCTAAGCTTCAGCTTTCTCCACGAGTTTTTATCCTGTAAACACCTGAACCCTCCTGGCAAACCCCCACTGCATTCCAGGGACACTTTTACTGGACACAGCAGAGGAAGGAGGATGGTGAGACTCCAGCAGCCTGGGCTGAGGTGCTGCTCTGAGCCCCGAGCCCCTCACCGTTGACGATGACCTGGATGTCCTTGAAGTTGATCTCCCCACGGGCCAGGATCCTCCCCTCACACCTGTAGGTGCCCTCATCCGTCTTCTTGATGCCCCGGATCTGCAGGTAGTTGTTGGACAGGACGATGAACCGCACTGCAAAGGACAGAAGGAAGGGGAGCTCACTCCAGTTTCTCCTCTCCTCGCCCCCTCTGGGCTTGCTGGAACAAAATCTCCCTCCCCACCACGAAATGGAGATGCTGCTGGAGCTGGATCTGCTTCTGCCAAGGAAGAAAACATCTATGGAGAGCAGGCAGCTGCTCTGGTGCTGTGCTCAGGGGGATGAGCAGACCAGCGTTCCCACAGACACGTTTACACTGCATCACTTTGGGCACTGAGCACTTTGGGACTCATCCCTCCTGCCCAAGGGCTCCAGCCTCACCACCTGTGTGCCAGGTGTGGGAAAGCTGCCCTGCTGGAGCCAGGGCCTCTGCCAGCCCCTCTGACCATGGCAGCCTGGAGCATTTGGGAAGAAAGGGAAAAGTTCTTGCAAGGAGCTTTCAACCCCTTTTTCTCTTAAAGGCTGGAGGGTGTCACAACATCCAGCTTTTCTGTCTGATGGCACTCCTTTGATCTGTATTTTTTTTTCCCAGCATTCCTTGGCTGATTCCAGTGCCAGAGCCTGATGGCCATTTCAGTGGGGGCATGACTGCCCTGCCACTGGCCAACCACAGCACCTGGGATAACCAAATCCACATCCCACGGCCTCGTGCCAGGCACAAACTGCTTCTCCTGTCCCTTGTCACCACCAGCATCTTGTGTGGGAGGGAGATGGAACATTTGACCCCGGAATGGACAAGAACCGAGCCCTCACCATCCTTTTTGAGGATGACATCCCTGCCTTTGTGCTTCCAGATGATGGTGGGGGGCAGTGAGCTGACCACGTCACACACGATCACAGCATCGTCCCCCTCCTTGAATTCCTGAGGGGTGGGAGCGTTCTTGAACATCAGCTTTTCTGGAAACAAGGAAAGGAGAAGGTCACTGCAGCTTCCTCAGCACACCTGGAGCTGTGCTCCTGCCTCCAGCCTGAGGGAAGCAGAGAAATCTCCTCGTTCCCAGGGCAGGATAAAGGTCTGAGTGACTGCACTGCTCACAGCACCCCCATTCCCAGCCCTGTGCCCACACTGGGCTGAATTAGCACTCTGAGTAATGCCCAGTGCAAGATGTGAGCTGGGGCTGCTCAGCCTCCCAGCAGGGAGGGAGAAGCTCCTGGCAGGGCTCTGCTGGAGCAGCTGATGGCTCCCAGCAAACCCTTGGGACACAGGGGCCCCTCTTTACCCCACACTGGAGCTGTGTGCCACCCACAGCAGCTCCTCTCCTGCCACCCCTGCCAGAAGCACCAGAATCCTCTCCTTCCACCCCCTGCTCTGCTGCCTTTCAGAAGGATTCCAGCCACGGGGGTGCTGGAGATGCCCTGACCACACAAATCATCCTGAGTCCTCTCCACACCAAGAAAGAAGGCTGCATCTTCCTTTCCCCTTTCCTTTCCTTTTTCCTTTCCTATTTCATTTTCCTTTCCTTTCCTTATTTCCTTTCCTTCCCTTATTTCCTTTCCTTCCCTTTCCCTTCCCTTCCCTTTCCCCTTTCCTTTTTCCTTTTCTTTTTCCTTTTCTTTCCTATTTCATTTTCCTTTCCTTATTTCCTTCCCTTCCCTTTCCCTTCCCCTTCCCTTTCCCCTTCCCTTTCCCCTTTCCTTTCCTATTTCATTTTCCTTTCCTTTCCTTATTTCCTTTCCTTCCCTTTCCCTTCCCTTTTTCCTTCCCTTTCCTATTTCACTTTCCTTTCCTTTCGTTTCCCTACCTTTCCCTTCCCATTCCCTTCCCTTTCCCCTTTCCTTTTTCCTTTCCTATTCATTTTCCTTTCCTTTCCTTTCCTTTCCTTTCCTTTCCTTTCCTTTCCTTTCCTTTCCTTTCCTTTCCTTTCCTTTCCTTTCCTTTCCTTTCCTTTCCTTTCCTTTCCTTTCCTTTCCTTTCCTTTCCTTTCCTTTCCTTTCCTTTCCTTTCCTTTCCTTTCCTTTCCTTTCCCCCAGGAAGGGGAAGCAGCTCCCTCCCCAGCCCTGCCCCACGAGCAGCTCCGTGGGGCCGCTGCCTTACGGAAGATCTTGACGTTGACGGTGGCCTCGGAGTCGCCCTCCTCGGGGCTGCTGACCACGCACTTGTAGATGCCGGCGTCGTCGATGTTGGCGTTGTAGATGGTGAGGGTGGAGGAGAAGTCATCGTTGCGCACCACCGAGATGCGCTGCTGGTTGGGGGTCAGCCGCTCCCCGTTCGGGGAGAACCACGAGATGTCCTTGAACTTGGCCTCCCCTGCCACTGCCGGGGGGAGAGGGAGACACGGTGAGACAGCTCTGCAGCCCCACAGATCCTCACTAACCACAGACTGACCCCGCTGCCCAGGGGCTCTGACTGACCCACAGCAAAGCACCGGCACGGCAAGGGTGTGCTCCATCCTGAACTGAGCAAACCCAGGTGTGCTCCATCCTGAACTGAGCAAACCCAGGTGTGCTCCATCCTGAACTGAGCAAACCCAGGTGTGCTCCATCAACAAACCCAGGTGTGCTCCATCACATCCTGAACTGAACAAACCCAGGTGTGCTCCATCAACAAACCCAGGTGTGCTCCATCACATCCTGAACTGAACAAACCCAGGTGTGCTCCATCAACAAACCCAGGTGTGCTCCATCCTGAACTGAGCAAACCCAGGTGTGCTCCATCCTGAACTGAGCAAACCCAGGTGTGCTCCATCCTGAACTGAACAAACCCAGGTGTGCTCCATCCTGAACTGAGCAAACCCAGGTGTGCTCCATCCTGAACTCAACAAACCCAGGTGTGCTCCATCCTGAATGTAACAAACCCAGGTGTGCTCCATCCTGAACTAATCAACCCCAGGTGTGCTCCATCCTGAACTGAACAAACCCAGGTGTGCTCCATCCTGAACTAATCAACCCCAGGTGTGCTCCATCCTGAACTCAACAAACCCAGGTGTGCTCCATCAACAAACCCAGGTGTGCTCCATCCTGAACTGAACAAACCCAGGTGTGCTCCATCCTGAACTGAGCAAACCCAGGTGTGCTCCGTCCTGAACTAATCAACCCCAGGTGTGCTCCATCCTGAACTAATCAACCCCGGGTGTGATCCACCCTGAACTGAACAAACCCAGGTGCCCTCAGCCACCACACGCACCTTGACATAAGAAGAACTTGGATTCTCCAACGCTGATCTCCCCCTGGCTCGGAACAATGTCCACTTGGAGAGAGGCTGGGAAGGGAATGAGCACAGTTAGACCAGGGCTGTGGTCTCCAGCAAAAAAGCTCTGCCATCCTTACAACGCCCATGGATCCCTTATTCAATTCACAGTCCAGGATGACAACGATTTTCTGCTCTGAATTGCTGGTTTTATGCACAAGAGGAAGGTTTTGAACACGAGAGGAAGGTTTTGAACATGAAAAGAGGGTTTTAAACACCAGAAGAATGTTTCAGACACCAGAGGAAGGACAGCACCCCTGCCCTCCCCATTCCCATCCACCAGCAGCCCCTCCCAGGGCACACCCACCCAGGGCCCAGTGCCCTTTTCCCCCACCAACATCCCTGCCTCCTTCTTCACTGCATAAATTATGACCCATTAGGCAGAAAGAGTAATTGGATTCTGGCTCTCCTCCAGCTATAGCTTAATTCCACAGCAGATCTGTGGCCTAACAAGCCCGGGTCAAGTTGAATTTGAGGACGCCAAAATAGGTTTTCTTTGGAAAACACCCTCTGTGTTTTCATGTAGTGCATGAAAATCTGAAAATCTCTCCCCCAGAGCAGCTAATTTTACCTCCAGACCACAGAGGCATTATTTCAGCTGCCAAGCACACCTGGGGCCGTAAGAAACAGGCACTGCCTCAGAAATGCAAACCCGGCTGCGTGTGCCAATGGCAACATTCCTGACAGTGCTGGGGAAACACATGGGCTGGGGGGTCAGGCACTCCGTGTGGAGCTCCCACAGCTGGAGGAGCACTGCCTGCCCTCAGCAGGAAAGCACAGCAGTATCAGCATTTTCTAAACACATTCCTTTAGCCAACAAGCCCCCTGACACAGCGCTTCTCCCCAGAAGAGGACTGGAAGCAACAACCAGAGCAGGGATAATCCCAGCGCAAGGTCCCTGCACCTTGCTGGCTCTCCTCTCTGGAGTTCAGCAGGCTGTGCTAAATGCTCCATTCCAGCCCCAAAGCACTGGGACACAGCCCAAAGCACTGGGATATAGCCCCAAGGCACTGGGAAACACCCCAAAGCACTGGGATACAGCTCCAGAGCACTGGGATACAGCCCCAAAGCACTGGGATACAACCCCAAAGCACTGGCATACAGCTCCAGAGCACTGGGATACAGCCCCAAAGCACTGGGATACAACCCCAAAGCACTGGGATACAGCCCCAAAGCACTGGGACACAGCCCAAAGCACTGGGATACAGCCCCAAAACACTGGGACACAGCCCCAAAGCACTGGGACACAGTCCCAAAGCACTGGGATACAGCCCCAGAGCACTGGGACACAGCCCCAAAGCACTGGGATACAGCTCCAGAGCACTGGGATACAGCCCCAGAGCACTGGGATACAACCCCAAAGCACTGGGATACAGCCCCAAAGCACTGGGACACAGCCCCAGAGCACTGGGATACAGCCCCAAGCACTGGGATACAGCCCCAGAGCACTGGGACACAGCCCAAAGCACTGGGATACAGCCCCAGAGCACTGGGATACAGCCCCAGAGCACTGGGACACAGCCCCAAGCACTGGGACACAGCCCCAAAGCACTGGAAAACACCCCAAAGCACTGGGACACAGCCCCAAAGCACTGGGATACAGCCCCAGAGCACTGGGACACAGCCCAAAGCACTGGGATACAGCCCCAGAGCACTGGGATACAGCCCCAAAGCACTGGGATACAGCCCCAAAGCACTGGAAAACACCCCAAAGCACTGGGATACAGCCCCAAAGCACTGGGAAACACCCCAAAGCACTGGGATACAGCTCCAGAGCACTGGGATACAGCCCCAAAGCACTGGGATACAACCCCAAAGCACTGGGATACAGCCCCAAAGCACTGGGACACAGCCCAAAGCACTGGGACACAGCCCCAAAGCACTGGGACACACTCCAAAGCACTGGGATACAGCTCCAGAGCACTGGGATACAGCTCCAGAGCACTGGGATACAGCCCCAAAGCACTGGGATACAGCCCCAAAGCACTGGGATACAGCTCCAGAGCACTGGGATACAGCCCCAAAGCACTGGGATACAGCCCCAAAGCACTGGGACACAGCCCCAGAGCACGGGGATACAGCCCCAGAGCACTGGGACACAGCTCCAGAGCACTGGGACACAGCCCCAAAGCACTGGGACACAGCTCCAAGGCACTGGGATACAGCCCCAAAGCACTGGGATACAGCCCCAGAGCACTGGGATACAGCCCCAAAGCACTGGGATACAGCCCCAAAGCACTGGGACACAGCCCCAAAGCACTGGGATACAGCCCCAAAGCACTGGGACACAGCCCCAAAGCACTGGGATACAGCCCCAAGCACTGGGATACAGCCCCAAAGCACTGGGACACACCCCAAAGCACTGGGATACAGCTCCAGAGCACTGGGATACAGCCCCAAAGCACTGGGATACAGCCCCAGAGCACTGGGATACAGCCCCAAGCACTGGGATACAGCCCCAAAGCACTGGGACACAGCCCCAGAGCACTGGGATACAGCTCCAGAGCACTGGGATACAGCCCCAAAGCACTGGGACACAGCCCCCAACCCCAGAATCAGGCAAAACTCAACTGGAAGCAGAGCTTGGGAGAGCTGAGCACTCCAGTCCTGGTCACGGTCACACTGAGGGCTGTGTGGGATCCCAGACAGGGACATGAAAGCACCCCTGGAGCTCCTGAGCTGGGAAAGGAGCTTGGAACAAACAGCAGCCCAGGGCAGGGTTTCAGAGCAGCCCCCAGCCTTTCTGCTTCCTGCTCAGCCCTGGGCTGCTGCTGGCAGCTGACTGAGATCCACCAAGCTCAGCCCCGTTTCTCTCCCCACACTGCACTCTGTAAGTGCAGCCCTGGGAGCTGCTGCCTGCTGGGAAGGCAGTGGCACAGGCTGGGCTTGCTGTTAATGCCTTTCATTCCATCCTCAGGTGGTTGCTGGTGCAGCCAGGAAGGAGAAGAAAGGCTCTGTGGAGAGCACTGAACTCTCCATCACCCCCAACGCAGCGTCTGGGCTCTACCTTCTGCTTTTGTTCGGCCTGTCTGTGCCACATCAGCTGCCCAGAACAGGAGGAAACCACACTCTCCCTGGAAACACAGCCAGGAGGGCCAGGCAGGAGATCTGAGCCCAGGCAGCAACACCCAGCTCTCAGATTTTCCTGGATTTTTGTATTTTTTTTTCCAAGGGCTCAGCTCCTTCTGTGCATTGAAGTGCTGGGTGGATTTTCGAGAGAATGAAACCTGGAGGGCACCCCTGGGAAGGCAAATCTTTTAGAAAGGAGAGAAAGAAGCACATCCCTGGTTCTGCCTCGTTCAGTCAGTGCTCCCTCTGCTCCCCCAGCTGCAAAGTCACCATTAAATCCCCTCATTAGTGGAATAAGGAACAGCATTTCTGCAAAGGTTGTGCAGAGGGGCAGCACTGAACACCAGCACAGCCCCTTCCCTGGGAGGGAGGCACAGGGGGAGCCTCCTGGGCTTGTTCCTACCTCCAGAAAGGCACTTCTCAAACCCAGGAACTGCCACCAGACAGGACCTGTGACCCCCAGGACAAACAAATACACTTCAGGGCAGTTCAGCCCAGGAACGGGATGCTCAGAATCAATTCCCTCCCTTTTCCACTGGGATTGGGAGCCCCCTGTGCTCACCTGGGCACAAACACACCCCGGGGAGCTATTAAAGACACAAAACTGAGCAATCCCAGCATTTCTGTTCTGCCAGAGATGCCCAGACTCTACCTGGCTTTTTCCCCCCAGTCTCCTGTGGCTTCTCCTGGTGGTTCTTTGGAGGGTTTTGGACAGGCTGTGGGGCTGCAAACACTCCTAAACCTTTGTTCTATAGACCCCTGCAGATGAAATTAGGGACAAAAGCGGCCAGCTGTGCCTGTCCAGCAGCTCCAGCCACAGAAACTGCAGGTAACTTCTGGAATGCAGCTGCAGGAGAAGGAAGGCTCCCCGTGAATGAGTCACTGGCAGCTCTTCTGTCCTCATTTCACACCGGGGAGAGCTCAGCCCCGGCTGCCTGAGCAGCCTCCAGCAGCAGCAGCAGCGCTTGCTGCCATTGTCACCTGGACAAACAGGAACAATGGGCTGTGCCCGGCATCTCACAAACAATCGCTCCCCACTCCTCAGCTCTACTGCCCAGCCTGCCATCGCGCTCACAAAGCCAGCGCTGCTGATTTTAATCGCTGTTTAATCGTTATTTTTGCTCTGCAGCTCAGGGAAACGGGGACTATTTTTTTCCACTCTTCATTTAATAGACACTGCGAGCCCATTTGTATTCTGCTTCCAACTTCGAGCAATAAAGGCCTTTTTAGCATCACATAATAACTGCATTAAAAGGCCTCTTCATAATCACACAATAACACTTTTTATAGCTCTGCCCTCCCCCGTATCTTTTATCTGGTTATAAAGTTCCCCAGCCCCCAAAAAACGCTGAATAATTCCCCATTGATTAAAAAAACCAACAACAACAACAACAACAACAAAAAAACCCCACAAATTTGCTAATGCAACTTCCTGTTCATCTGTAGTTCAATATAATTAGTTTTGCATCCCAACAAAAGAAATGAGCTCAAATTAAGCCGTGATTTCGGTAATGGGCAGGGAGGCTGTGCCCCTGCTGGGCTGAGACTGAGGTTAAGGCAGGAGGCTCTACCTGGGCAGTAAATAAAGGGAAAGTGGGGTCATTGCTGGGCATGGGGTCTGTGGCTGCCCAAATTCCAAAGGTGAGGCACCAGGAACAGGATGCTCACACCAAAGGGATGTCTTGGAACAGTGAATACACTCAAATTCTGGATTCTGGATTCTGTTCCCTCAGATAAACGGGAGCTCATCCCCTCACACCCTTCACCTCCTACAAAGCATTGCTCCTTCACAGCCCCCATCCCACTGACCCCAAAAGGTCCCAGCTGGAGCCCTGGAGGTAAAGAAGGACTGGAACCCCTCTGGCCTCAGCTCAGAGCAGCACTGGGGTCACCCCAGGCTGGGGTCCCTGGTGAGGTGCCCACGCTGCAGCTCCTGGGTCACCCCCAGGTCGCAGCAAGGGCTGAGCTCAGCTCCAAGGGCTCCTCCTGCCAGGCACCTCTCGCTCTGAGCCCAGGAGGGAATTCGGGTGGGGTTTGCCTCGGAGGGTGTCCCCAGGAGCAGGAATCCCTGTGCTCCTGCCACAGCTCACCCCGGGAACCCTGCACCACCACAACACGCGAGTGAGAACCCAAAATCACAAAAAACATCAAAACCATTTGGGCAAACAAAGCCCAGCATGGATGAATTCAGCTGTGACTGAACCCTTGGCTCCATTCTCACAGGCTGTACCTTCAATTTCGTTCACTTCTAGCAGCGATTCACCAATTAAACTCAATTCCAGAAATAAAAACCACCGGGAAAGAAACATCTCCTGGATCTAATGGGCACAGCTCGCCGGGTAAGGGCGGGATTTGTAAAGCTTGTGAGAGAAGCAGATTATGGTGAAAGCCCTCAGGATTTAATACACAACAAAGGCTTAACAAGACAAAGACAAGGCTCCTGTACACGGTCACTTTATTAAAAATACGCTGACTGCTCAGGAGGAGGAGGCAGCAGCTGGGATTGATCCCAGCTGGGCTGCAGATCCAATTCCTCCCCCGTCACCATGGCAACCACTCCCTAAATCTGCCAGGAGCTGGAGGAGGGGATTGCCGGCTCCTCTGGGGAATAGCAGCTCGTGGTGGAGAGGCGGGCAGGGAGCAGCAGCTCCGCACGCTGCCATGCCCAGAGCACCTGCAGGGCAGGAACAGCCCAAAAATCGAGACACCGGGTGGCCCGGGGTGTGAGGGATGCTCCTCACTGCTCCCGAGCACGCCAGCATCTGCCAGCAGGCACAGAGGGAGCATCCAGCATCCCCTGCCCTGCCCCAGCCCCAATTCCAAACCCACAGGGGCTCGGGGAAGCATCCCGAGCATCTCGGCTCTGGCACAGCATCCCGGAGCCAGGGGAGCTCTGGTGCTGGGCAAACTCTGCCTCCAGCCACCCCTCTGCCTGTCCTGCACACTCCAGGGGATGAAAATCCCCATTTCCAGTAGGAGCTGGTGGGGTTAAAGAAGGGTAATTCACAGAATTTTTCACAGAATTTTGTTCTAGGCTGGAAGAGACCCTCAAGACCATCAAGCCCAAGCCATGCTCCAACACCTCAACCAGAGCATGGCACTCACTGCTGTAAGGAAAGCAGGTGCTGTTCACTCCCAGACCAAACACAATTGGAATTATTCTGTAAAACAGCACAGCCTGGGCAGTGAGGAACACCCTGCAAGGGTAAAACAGCTCAGCTGGTCTCACCCAACACACCCTGCAAGGGACAGGGGGGCTCTCCCAGCCCAAATCCACGTGCACCCATCCATCTCTGCCCTCCTGCAGATGCCTGGGGACCATTCCACAGTGCCAGGGAAAAGATGTGCTTGGCCAACCAGCTGAAATCAGGCAGCTGTGGCAGCACGAAAACACAGGCAGGCAATTCAGAGAGCTTTCTCCTCTGCTTCACTTCAGCCAGAATTATTCTGCTTCTGAACAAAGTGACATGTCCAAGCTGATGCAGGGAATCTGGGCAGGGAAAAGGGAATAATTCCAATTACATCCATGCTGTGAGCCCATCCTTTCCATGCACAAAATCTGGTCACAAGCACTTTTCATTTTTAAATGACCTCAAGGCACACCAAAAAATGATACTATGAACACCTTTCCCTACCAAAATTTATGAATCACAGTAAAACTTCCCAGACATCTCAGTATTTTCACATGGACCACAATTTTATGCCTCTTTTGATGACATTGTTGATAAAAGCTTTTTATTGCCATGGCTCATAAAACTAATAGTCCTATTTACCACAGCAAATATTTTCATTTACCTGAGGCAGGGTAAGCCAGGATGCTTTATGGAGCCATTAAATCAAGAGTATGGACAATTTTAATTAAAAACCAAGCCAGTTAAAATCTTCTGCTGAGAGGGAAACCTGGGTGGGTGACACTGCTTTGTGGGAAGAACGTGGAGAAGATGACGAGAAACAGGATTTGTATAAGCTCAGGATTCCAGGGTAATCTTGCTGCAGCCAGTTTGTCTTGGCAGTGTGAGCAGCACGAGCTGCATCCTTCAGGGGAGCACAGAATGACTGCGTTTGTCAGGCAGGAGTAGCTGCAGGGAGCTCCCTGGCTTCCCTCAAAGGAAGCAACCCCTGCTCCCTGCATTCCCCCTCAGCCCATCAGTCACTCCCAGCCCGAGGTCTGATCCTCAAGTGTTGAAAACAATCCTCCCCCAGCCTTTTCATATGTGGTGGTTTAGCTGAGGGGACGTGTTTTTAGCCATGGTTAAAGCTGAAGCAGCTGCAAGGCCTGGAATTCAGTATTTGCTGCACAGGAATTTCGTTATTAACTCCAGTGATCATTCCCTGCAGGTTCACTGCAGGAAGGCACATCCCAGGTCCAGCACGTTCAGAATAATTCCTCCCTGTGCCTCTCACAGCTCAGCACTGGAATTCTCAGGAGGAGAATAAACCTCTCTCCTCCATTTCAGCTAAAAGGAAGAGCAGAGGAAACACGGAATGCAGTTTTTCTCTCCTTCCTCTGTTCCCAAAGAGGTCAGACCATGCAGGAGCCAAGCCCTGCTGCTCTCAGCTGCTGCTGCTGCTGAAAACGCACAGAAGTGGATTTGGGTCTCACTGCTCAAGCAGGAGGTGGAAGTTTCAGAGGAGTGACAACAGGGCTTGGTTGAAGATGGAGTACCCACCTCCCAGGCCCTCAGGCTGTGGTTTTGAGGTGTTCTGCACCTAAAGGGGAAGGGACTTCCAAAGCTCATCCAGCTCCACTTTCCACAATCCCAGGTTGCTCCAAGCCCTGTCCAGCCTGGCCTTGGACACATCCAGAGGCAGCCACAGCTTCTCTAGGCAACCCCACCCTCCCAGGGAAGGATTTATTCCCAATATCCCACCCAACCACGCCCTCTGGCAGTGGGGAAACATCAAATATTCCACCTGCATTTCAGAGAGTTACAGCCTCCCGTGAGCTGTGGCTCACAAAAGTGCTTTGGAGAGACTCCTGTAGATTTCAGTAGTTTAAATTCATATCTGGAGCTGTCTTCTGCCAAGTGTAAAGTGTCAGAAATCAATAGTTTATTTAATGTGTCAATTAATCTTTCATAGCTGGTGGGACCTGGGAATTCTGTGGGAGCTGAGTATCACTGAATATCAGTTTAGACTGAGCTGAAAACCACAGACTCAGCCTGGCTCCTCTGTGAGAAACAGGAATTACCAATGCTGCCTTACACTAAGATTAAACAGCCTCATTTTTGCCTTGCTATGTGAGGGGAAGAAGAAAGTTCGTTAATAAATTAATTGACATTAAAAACATGGGGAGGCTGCTTCACCAAATAAAGCCACATGGGGAGAGCAGAAGGCTCAGGGAGGTGAAAAGAACAAGAGCACGTGTCAGTATTTATCATTTTTATCAATTTTTACACCAGCCTTCAGTGCTGATGAAGAAAAGCACCTCAGCCCATGGCCAAACCCTGTCACAGGGCAGACCATGAAGATGTTTCTGGGAATTTGGGCACTTGCTAAAAACATCAGTGCCTCTGGAAATACCACTGCCATTTGTGGGTAACATTTCAGGGGTGGGTTAACTGCAAGACCTTTTGCAAGCACCACACTGAGAGAGCCTCCAGAATATCAGCAGGACTATCAGAATCATTAACAGCATCCCCTGAATAAAACACTGAAATATTATTATAATGAAAGCAGAAGGCAAAAGACTGGGAAGAATAACATGCTAATACACTGCCCTATTTGCTCAGCAAGCATAGGAACCAAAAACCCCTTCAGGCAAGAGAGAACTGAGCTTGTTTACTGCTCTCTGCTGCTCAGCACTGTTCCAACGCTCTGGCTGGCAGAGTAAAGCCAAGGTAGAGGCAATAAACCAGAGCCCCTCCTCATTCAGCCACCCCAATGCATGGAACAGGAGAGTTTACACAACCCCAAATTTAGACATCATTTACAGGAGCTCAAAAATAGGTGATGCCAAGGGAGAAACAAAAAGAATCTGAAGCCAGCCAGGGTATCCGAAGGCCTTAAGCATCAGCTGTGACTGACAGGATAAACACTCCCCAGATTGCCAGGAGCCAAGAAAAGGCTTCATCCACAGTCCTCTGGGAGCTCTCCTGGAAACCCAGGGAGAATTCAGCCCAGCAAACACAAGAAATTTAATCACTGCAGCTCATAAGTTATGCAAGGCAGACAAAGAAGGTTTCAGCTGAGCATTTGTGCCCCGAAATTTAAAGGAGCTGTCAGGAGTTCAGCTCTGAACCTCTCCTGGTCTGGACAAGCAAGAATTGAAATAACTCACTCCTGCCTGCAAGAATTGACTCCAAGACTTGCAAGAATTTACTCCACGTAAGCACCAAAAGGAAACCTCCAGTGAACTCCAAACACAACTGGATTTCCACACCTCTCCTTATGCAGCAAAACACAGGACAGAGGGAAAACTGAGGAGAAGGGAAGCAGACTCCTGCTGCTGCTGTGAGGTGACACTGATTTTGGAATAGATCTCTGCAAAAACCCCAATAAAATAAAGAAGGCACACACAGAGATTCATCATCTCCACACAGATCCAAACACACAGGGCACAAATGTGGCTCAGAGCTGGTTCCTTTCTTCCTTCAGTGCCATATTCTGATTTCCATCTCCTCAGTGCCTTGGTCTCTCTGGGTTTGACTGAAGTCAGAGCAGTGGCCTCAGGCCCCACGTGCTCAGCATGTTTAATTTATGCTGCAGACAGAAAACACCTCATCAAAAGGAACCCTCCAGGAGGAAAATAACGGGGGCAGGCTGCAAATTCAGAGAGCACAGCCTAAGCCACAGCTCATCAGTGCCACGACCAAGAGGCTGCCTGGCATTAAAGCCATCGAGGCTTTTAATCTGTGCTCAAACCACTGCGACTCCACCAAAAGGAACGGCCAAAATGTCAGCACAGATCTGTAATCCCAGCCAGCACAACAGCCTGGGCAAGCCACACACATCCACCCAGCACTCTGCTCTCCTCCCAGCTCTGCACCCTGCTGCACTCCCATTCCTTCTGTCTCCTCCAGGACTTCTCCTCACAGGAGGGAAATACCAGAACCATTGGGTCCAACTGCTGACAGAGAAAGCTTGAAATCAGTGGCACTACAATTAACCAGAAAGAGCCAATAAAATTGAGTGCTAACCACGATCTTCAGAATATTGGGGCACAAATTAAAGGCCCAAGGCAGGATTTCTCTAATCAAGTTTTTTTCCTTTAGCTTCCATGAAGAATGCCAACCCCCAGACCCTTATTTAGATGTACAAATGGCCAACACTGGGCACTGAATGCCAACCCCCAGACCCTTATTTAGGTGTACCAATGGCCAACACTGGGCACTGAATGCCAACCCCCAGATCCCCATTCAGATGTACAAATGGCCAACACTGGGCACTGAATGCCAACCCCCAGATCCTCATTTAGATGTACCAATGGCCAACACCAGGCACTGAATGCCAACCCCCAGATCCTCATTTAGATGTACAAATGACCAACACTGAGCACTGAATGCCAACCCCCAGACCCTTATTTAGATGTACAAATGACCAACACTGAGCACTGAATGCCAACCCCCAGACCCTTATTTAGGTGTACCAATGGCCAACATTGAGCACTGAATATCAACCCCCAGACCCTTATTTAGATGTACCAATGGCCAACACTGGGCACTGAATGCCAACCCCCAGATCTGAATGCCAACCCCCAAATCCTCATTCAGATGTACAAATGGCCAACACTGGGCACTGAATATCAACCCCCAGATCCTTATTTAGATGTACCAATGGCCAACACTGAGCACTGGATGCCAACCCCCAGACCCTTATTTAGATGTACAAATGACCAACACTGGGCACTGGATGCCAACCCCCAGACCCTTATTTAGGTGTACAAATGCCCAACACTGGGCATTGAATGCCAACCCCAAGATCTAAATGCCAACCCCCAAATCCTTATTTAGATGTACAAATGGCCAACACTGGGCACTGAATGCCAACCCCCAGATCCCCATTCAGATGTACAAATGGCCAACACTGGGCATTGAATGCCAACCCCCAGATCTGAATGTCAACCCCGAGATCTTCATTCAGATGCACAAATGGCCAACACTGAGCACTGAATGCCAACCCCCAGACCCTTATTTAGGTGTACAAATGCCCAACACTGAGCCCTGACCCCTCGTGTCTGGGGATTTTTGGTGCCTGCTCTGCAGCCTCAGCTCCCAGCCCCTCGTATTGAGATGTGCTCCCAGAAGAGGCACTGTCACTGGGGATTACCTGCAAGTGCAGCTGAGCCCTGCAGGGGAGGGGCTGCTTGCTTTAAAGAGCTTTTTGCAGCAGGGCCCTGCTCGGTGGCACCTGCAGGGCAGGGATGAGCCAGGGGCAATACCTGGGCTCCAGCCACGGGCAGGAGCAGCTTTGGAAATAGAAGCAGGCAAGGTTAATCCCTGGGATAATGAATATCCAGGGACAGACTGCACCTGACCCCTATTTGCTAATGGCTGGGAGTGCTGCAGGAGGCCTGAGGATTTACATCTCCTACAGCTGCCTTGGGTACTGTGAATTCCCTTCATTCTACACATGGATCTCCTGAATTCTGGCAACTCCACCACTCCCAGGCACTGCTGGGGGGTCCTGCAGGGCCAGGAGCTGGAGTTGGTGATCTTTCTGAGTCCCTTCCCACTCAGGGATGACTTCTGCTAGGGGCTGCAAGTCCCAAAATCTCGAGATGACTTTGAACACTGCTGTGTTTGACCGATGCTAACAGGGCTGTCTCTCATGTAATCAGTTTTACCACATTTTCCTGGTACTTAACAATGTTTTAATTGGAATTATGGTGTAAGAACGACTCACTGAAAGGGAACAGGAAGGGAAGGAGATGCTCAGTGATCTGTGAGGGCAAAGACCTTTAAAGCACCTGAGGATTGCTGCTGAATTCCTCCCCCCCACACCCCCTGCTCCTCTCCAGGGTGAAATGACAGCACAGGAACAGCAGCGCTGCTCTGGAATACAGAAAACGGCCAGAAAGGGCAGCAGGAGTGAGAGAAATGCCCTCTGAGAGCAGCAGCAGAAGGAAAATGTCCCCAGAATGCCAAACCCAAACCCAGCCAGACAGCAGGGATCAATGCAGGGGCTGTGCTGCAAGGACAAACCCGAGTGTCACTGCAGGGCCACAACCCCTGCACCACTGCAAACCCCCCTGGCACCACCACCATTAATTGCTCTTTACTTTAAAGCATCCCCAGGGAGCAGTGAGATGCACATCTCAATGTCCCAGATACAATATCCTGCTTTCAGCTCCACCACCAAGAGCCAATATTCATTTTGCAGCCTGCCTGCTGCAGTTCCCCCACTCAGCTCTGCCACTGCTATTTCTGCATCTCCTGCCACTAACAACTGCTTGCTGTGCTGGAATGAAGACCACAGTGGGGCTGGGAAGCTCTCTCCCAGCGTGCAGGGGTTTATTTTTGTACTCCTGGATCCCACAATGAAATCCCATGAACGTGGCCCCTCCCCAGGAGAATAAAAAAAAGCAGCTGGGACAGGCCCAGTGCAGGCCAGAGAGGTAAAATAATCAACATTCCTTATCCCACAGTCACTGGATGGGAAAGGGAAGCTCGTCCACTCATCCCAAAGTGCTTCTGTTCTGCTTGGCTCAGTCCAAAATGAAAACCCAAGGCAGGAGTTTCCCAAGCAGGAGGCAGAGGCAGCACTAACAGCAAATGATGGGCATGGGGACCCCAAAAATGCCACAGCAGATTCCTGTGGAACACTGGGAACAGATCAGCTTTTGCAATACCAGAAAAAAAAAGGGGGGAAAACCCAAGCCAGCCCAGCCCAGCTGGAACTCAGCACTACCTTCCTTGATCTGCCTCTTCACTCTCTGCTGGGATCAGAAATGTGGAGAGGCCCTTGCTCTGCTCTCCAGATCCCACTCAGAGAGTTTCAGCATTTCTCTGTACCAGCCCACAACCCACCAAAATGCCTTCCAATTTCCTGACAGCAAAATTACCCCAGCTCTTCCAAACAAACTCGACTGGGTCACTAACTCATCATTACCAGGGGGTGGTTTGGGGTTTGAAGTCTTTTCTTTCCTGTACCCACAGGGCGAGCACTCAAAAAAAGCATCCCTGGAAGTGTCCAAGGCCAGGCTGGACAGGCTGGGAGCAGCCTGGGAGAGGGGAAGGTGTTCCTGCCTGTGGTAGGGGTGACATGGGTGGGCTTTAGGGTCCCTTCCAGCCCAAATCCCTCATCAATCCCATTATTTTCACCCCAGATTTATAGATGCCAGTTGGCCCTCAAATGGCAATGCACAAACAGAAAGGGAAATCCCTTCCCCAGCCCTTTGAGGGTCATTTTCCACTTCTCACTCAGCACAGGGTGTCCAGCCTTCCTGCAGACACCACTCACTGGAAGATCCCCAAGGATGAAGGCCCTGCCATGGGGACAGAAGCCCTGGCTCCCCTGAGCCCTGCCCTCCCAACAAGGGCCTGGAGCTGCAGACTCTAACCCAGGGTCCCAGGGAGAGGGATTTCCACACTGCAGGGCCCAGGGAGGAGCTGGGGAACACCTGAGCCCTCGGCCTGGCCCTGGCAGCAGGATGGAATTAGTGGCACTAAACACCAAAGAGCTACCACACCACAGTGGCCACCACCACTTTCAGAACATTGGGGCATAAATGAAAGGCCCAAGGCAGGATTTCTCTGATCAAGTTTTTAGCTCCTTTAGCTTCCACAAAGAATGTCAACCCCCAGATCCTCATTTTCAATTGAGATGTACCAATGGCCAACACTGAGCACTGACCCCTCGTGCCCCTTTTCTTTTTTTTTTTTTTTTTTTTTTTTTTTTTTTTTTTTTTTTTGAGATGTGCTCCCTAATTCCCAGGTAAGGAAGGGAGCTGGATCCCAGGAATGAGCTCTGCTGGACGTTTTCCATACACATAAATCACTAACCCAAATCCCTTGGAGCCTGCTCGTGCTGCCCCAATGCTGTTTCAAGTGTACAACAAAGCTTTGCTGCAGCCTCTGGAAATGAGCTGCATCCTCCAGAAAAATCAGGAATGTGGAGGAGATGCAGTTCTCTCCCCATTTTGATCTACAAGTGCCCCAAATTCAAAGTGGTTACTGAAGTCAAGTCTCTTTTCTTCTAAAATTACCCATCAAATCATTCATCTTTTTAAAATATTCCCTCATTTCGAATCTTTGCTCTTTCATCTCTAAGGAGAAGAGGCAGTGCAGGGAAATCTGTTGGGCTCAACATAATTCCACCTAACAACCCCAACCACCAGCACAGCAGAGAGAAGGGATGAGTGAGGGGAACCTGCACAAAGGAGGAAAACTCGGGAAATTTAAATGAAATGCCACAAACCCTGCATAGAATCTTCTGTAGAATCACAGGATCACCCAACCACCAGCACAGCAGAGAGAAGGAATGAGTGAGGGAAATCAAAAGGAGGAAAACCCGGGAAATTTAAATTAAATGACACAAACCCTGCATAGAATTCTTCATGATTCTTCTGTAGAATCACAGAATCACCCAACCACCAGCACAGCAGAGAGAAGGAATGAGTGAGGGGAACCTGCACAAAGGAGGAAAACTAGGGAAATTTAAATTAAATGACACAAACCCTGCATAGAATCTTCTGTAGAATCACCTTGTAGTGATAACAGAACCCCCAATGATTTATCCAGCTGTGTGTGGGGCAGAGTGGGAGTGCAAAGCCCGGCCTGACCCATGTGCTCCCTCCCTTCCCCAGGCACAACAAAGGCAATAAAACAGCTCAGTTCCAGCCCGGATTAAAGCAGGCACTCAGGTAAAGGAACAATCGGCCCCAGCCAGAGCAGCAAAGCGCTCTCATTGGGATGTTAATGAATGCAGCATCATTAACACCAAATGGCTGCGGAGTTAAACACGCCGATCTCTGAACCCAGCCAAGCAAGTTAATGGTTGCGTCAAACAACCAGGTCAACCCTGCCCCTGCCCCAGTTATTAAACTGGGAATTCTTGTTGTTATAGGATGGCATTAAAAGGAATTTACTGGCGCTTTTATGTTTTACATTCACTCGTGCGGTGCTACAGTTATTCAAAGTATTTGGCACGCCGGGTTCGCAGCCACAAAGGGCGTTTTGTTTCTGCCGGAGTGAAGGACAAGACAGACAAGGACAGATAAAAATAAGAGGAAGAAAAGGAGACAGAAGATGACAGAGCAACGCAACTGCAGCGCCACATCCAAGGGAGCGCCGCGCTGAAAATTTGAGTGGATAAACTTCTTAAAACAAAGGCAAAGCGCCACAGACCTCAGCGAGCAGAAGGATTTGGCTGCCAAGGGTAATTCCAGCACTCCTCAGTGAGTTTGTGCCGCATGCCAAGCATAATAAACAGGAGCAAAGCAGAGAGACATTTCCAGCAGCTCCCTGTGCTGCTTGTCCTGAGCCACCACTCCACGTTTCACACTGAGACTCGGCAAAAAAAACTGCATTTTCATCTTTTATTGGAGAGCTACTCCGGCTAAAGGCGGGGTAAAATATCAGCAAAGCAATGTCACAGCCCGGGCTGGGAGCTGCAACTCAATCGCGATTAAAGGAAAGGAATCAATTCCTTTTTCCCCCCATTCCAGCTTTGGCCTTTCTTTCCAGGCAGCACTTTCCTTGTCCTGAGCTGAATTTCTGTTTCCTGCAATAAAACAGCTCCCGGGAGAGGCACCCGTGGAATTCCTCAAAGCCAGGCTGGTCCGTGCAGACAGTCACCAATTAATCAAGGTTTTCAGACAATCTCCATCACACTTTCACTGGGGACTGGTAGCAGCCCAGCCTTCCTCCTCCACCACCTGCTGGGGAAAAGGCAGATCCCACAGAAGGAGAGAGAGAAAAAAAAAAAAGGAGAAAAAAAAAAAGGAAACTCCAAACCCCACCGGGCAGCCCTGACAGCCTCGTTCTCCTCACAACAACAAGAACCAGAAATATTTCAAGTGAGAAGCTCTCCTGGGCTTTCCACAGAAACAACAATTTTGGGAGAAATGCTGTGAGAGGAGGAGGCGGCAGCAGGGGTGGAAGAAGCCCCAGATTGTGATACCCTACAAACCTCCTGCCAAATCCACCTAGGAAATCGGAATTTTTTTTTTTTTCTGCAAGAAGCCCAGCAGGATCCAAGATGTGTTTTCGTTAACGAGTCTTGGAGAAGCAGCCAAATCTTGTGCAATGCTCGGTGCTTTTGGGCACCATCTGCATTGCAGGGTTTCTTCTGTGGTTAACCAGTGTCCTTACAAAAAAAAATAACGGGCTTCTGTAGGGTTGTTTGCAGTAAAATGAAAAAGAATTGATTTGATTTGAACAACAGGAAACACACTGAAAATACCTGGGATTTTATAAAAAATGCCTGGCTGCAAAGAGAAAAAATATGAATGTGTTTTAATTTCCCCCAGAATCTGGAAAAAAAAGGAAGAAAAAGGAAAAAGAAAAAAGGAAAAATGGGGGGAAAAAAGGAAAAAAAAAAAGCCGGGCTGGCTGTAAATGAGAGCACTCAGGCACTCAGGTCACTGCAGTAAATCACAGCCCTTAATTTCATGTGAAAGGAGGGAATGTTAGACGACCACAGGACCCTCAAAGAGGCCTTTGTTAGGAGGGAGCCCTGTGCATAAATACATTTCAGAAGCCTGGAGAAAGAAGGCTTAGAAAGGAAAATGCCTCTGGATTTCTTTTGGCCTTATTTTCTCACCTTTCAGAGGATAAAGAAGCTGAAAATCAAGACGAGCTACGAGTGACAATTAACCTATTAGCACACGCGAGGAACCATTTCGTTTGCACTGTTGAAGCAGCACAGAGCTCCTCCAAAGGGCTCTGGAGGCCACCAGGACTCAGGAGGAGCAGGAAAAAAAAAAAAGCAGGAATCGGGAGTTATCCATCCTTCACCGTTCCTGCAGATCCCAGCATCACCAGTGAGACAAAATCCATCATCCCACCGGATAAATGAGCGTTCAAGGCTCCACCCTGCACTCCTGGAGCACCTTGGTTATTATCTGCTCTCAGCCCCAGGTGTTTCAGAGTGGATTTTACGGCAGATCTGGTGGAACCACAGTGGGAATTCCCGTGGGAATGGCAGTGGAAAAGCGGCCAAATCCTCACCGGTGACTCCTCCACCTCCTGCCATCTGATCCCCAGCCTCCCAAAACCTCACTGGCAGCTCCCTGCAAGGTCAGCGCTGAGCAGGAGCTGATCCAAGCTGCAATTTGCCCAAAATCACAGCCCTGCTCTCCGAGGCACCACTGAAACAGCCTTGAAAAAAAGCTTCTGGAGCACACCAATCCCCAAGGCAGGGGCTTTAGGAGGGAGCTGTGAGGAATTATTTCAAACCCCAGGGCCAAACGAGACATCAGGAATAAGCGGAGAGAGCGTTCAAACAAAAGCTGGACATTTACAGCCAATTAACGGGTGAAATCGAGGGGGAAACAATCTCCTGCAGAAGGAGGATGCTGCAGGTGGTGTCAGTAATTCTGCCCGAACAGCAATGTGCTGTCTCCCCTGCACCATTCCAAGGCGGATTCGCATCTGAAATTCCGTTTTTTCCCCTAAAAATGCGTGGGGATGGGAACGTTTCTCAGCAGGAATGGATCCCCTTGTTCAGGCTGAGTCTATAATTAAAGAGCTCGGGGAAGGATGCAGCACTTTTCCCAAACTGAATCCCAGATGAATCACAGCCTCCCGGGAGCATTTCTCACTGTGCTGGGGAGAAAGGGCTTGAGCTCCATGGACTCTCTGCTCCTTCCCAGGCTGCAAATGTGGGGAAGCCAGGATGGATCCAAATTCAGCGCCAGGATGGATCAAATCCTCCCCAAAATCAGCCCCAGGATGGATCAAATCCTCCTGGCCAAATTCAGAGCCAGGATGGATCAAATCCTTCCCAAATTCAGCCCCAGGATGGATCAAATCCTCCTGGCCAAATTCAGAGCCAGGATGGATCAAATCCTTCCCAAATTCAGCCCCAGGATGGATCAAATCCTCCCCAAATTCCCTTCCACGATGGATAAAATCCTCCCTAAACTCAGCACCAGGATGGATCAAATCCTCCCCAAATTCAGCCCCAGGATGGATCAAATCCTCCTCAAATTCAGCCCCAGGATGGATCAAATCCCCCCCAAATTCAGTGCCAGGATGGATCAAATCCTCCCCAAATTCAGTGCCAGGATGGATCAAATCCTCCCCAAATTCAGTGCCAGGATGGATCAAATCCTCCCCTCAAATTCAGCCCCAGGATGGATCAAATCCTCCCCAAACTCAGCCCCAGGGTGGATCAAATCCTCCCCAAATTCAGCCCCAGGATGGATCAAATCCTCCCCAAATTCAGCCCCAGGATGGATCAAATCCTCCCCAAATTCAGAGCCAGGATGGATCAAATCCTCCCCAAATTCAGTGCCAGGATGGATCCAATCCTCCCCAAATTCAGTGCCAGGATGGATCAAATCCTTCCCAAATTCCCTTCCAGGATGGATCAAATCCTCCTGGCCAAATTCAGCCCCAGGATGGATCAAATCCTCCCCAAATTCAGTGCCAGGATGGATCCAATCCTCCCCAAATTCAGTGCCAGGATGGATCAAATCCTCCTCAAATTCAGCCCCAGGATGGATCAAATCCTCCCCAAAATCAGCCCCAGGATGGATCAAATCCTCTCCAAATTCAGCCCCAGGATGGATCAAATCCTCCCCAAATTCAGCCCCAGGATGGATCAAATCCTCCCCAAATTCAGCCCCAGGATGGATCCAATCCTCCCCAAATTCAGCCCCAGGATGGATCAAATCCTCCCCAAAATCAGCCCCAGGATGGATCAAATCCTCCTGGCCAAATTCAGTGCCAGGATGGATCAAATCCTCCCCAAATTCAGCTCCAGGATGGATCAAATCCTGCCCAAATTCAGCCCCAGGATGGATCAAATCCTCCCCAAATTCAGTGCCAGGATGGATCAAATCCTTCCCAAATTCAGTGCCAGGATGGATCAAATCCTCCCCAAATTCAGCCCCAGGATGGATCAAATCCTCCCCAAATTCAGTGCCAGGATGGATCAAATCCTTCCCAAATTCAGTGCCAGGATGGATCAAATCCTCCCCAAATTCAGTGCCAGGATGGATCAAATCCTCCCCAAATTCAGTGCCAGGATGGATCAAATCCTCCCCAAATTCAGAGCCAGGATGGATCCAATCCTCCCCAAACTCAGCCCTGGGAAGCCCTGGGCCTGTGTGATATGTGGGAATAAACACCAGAAACCCTTGGAAAGGGCAAGGAGCAAACCCAAGCCCTGCCTTTCTGACTTAGCTAAACACAGTGGGCAGGCCATTAAACAAACTGGAGCCTCCAAACTAACAAACACCTGCCCCCAAAGCAGGAAAACAAGGCAGAAATCTCCATGTAAATAGCAGCCAGCTCCTGCAAACAAGAACTGGCACCACTCCAGAGCCAAAACTGGGCTCTCAGTACCCAGCAAAATTTGGAACTCAGCTGGGGAGAGGCCTGGAACGAGTTTGTTATCACGCAATTAAAGCACTGCGCTGATTTCTGGTGCAGCAAATGCAAAAAAACTCCTGCTCCTTGCAGGGTGGATGGATGGATGGACAGGAACAGGGAACAGGGACGAGGAGCAGGCAGGCAGGAGCAAGCACAAGTCCATAGGGAATGGATTATACATGGCTTAAATGGCCTAATCCACTTTGCTTTCAACAGGTCCCACATAAACAAGGCTCCAGTGCATGTTAAATAAAAGCCCCATGAAATTTTAATGAAAAGCAATATGCAGTCACAGAAACTAATCTGCTAAATGGAATCATTTCATAAAGTGGCAAATTCTGTCAGGCAAGAGGAGTCACGGAATAACCTTATCTAATGCCCAATATCTGAGAGCAGCGTGGAGATTTGGTTTAGGGGAAGGCAGCATGGAACAGGAGGTTCTTCCAGCCTGAATCACTGAAATGATGGAGCTGCCCTGAACTCTGCCCCTGACATTCTGCTTCACCTTGAGCACAACACTGCCCATCCCTGTGCTCCTGCTGTGACGCTTCAGCCTGACTTGTTATTTTCATAATTTCCTTTAGGTTGGTGACAACTCCAATAGGGCAGCAGTCCTGCCAGGGCACTGGAGGGTCCTGTCAGCCAAATCACTGCAATTATGGGCAGAGCAGGAGCCATAGCCCAGTGCCAGGAGCAATCCTGTCCCTCAGCTCCCATCCCCGTGATCGTGGAGATGAATGCAGGGAAAGCAAACCCCACTGCACCTCTGACAGCTCAGCAATGGAAAGAACATTTCCCTGCATCACACCCACCAGGCATTTCTAAACCTCCCCTTTTTTTAAGGCTTGGGGGACAGCACTATTAAAACCCAACAGATGCAAGGATAGATTTTGCCACGAGGTAAAACAGGATTAGGAAAAAAAAAACCCTCAGTCTTTCTTTTCAGGGCTCAGCTACTTCCTCAGGCTGGATCCAGCAGCAGCACATAAACAGCATTTGTTGTCTGCAGAGCTTCCTTCCACACACACTTCATTCCTCACCCCTTGAAAAGGAATTAAAACCCAACCAAAGTGCTCTTCCAGGCAGCTGAGCTTTGGTTGGGGCTGATAAGGGGACGGGATGCCGTGGGTAAGAGCAGGGAAAGGGTGAAAAACAGATTACCAGGGACCTCTGGCACGGGGGAACCCCAGCTGGCAGTGGTTCATTACCCCCAGGCAGCTGATGGGATCACCTCTGGGTGCTCTGAGCAGCAGCACCTCGTGCACAGCTCAGTGCACCCATCAGAACCTCAGCAAGCCACCCACAACCACACACCCGAGTGAGCCCTGCCAGCACCAAACCAGCTCCTTCCTCCTCTTTCCACTCCTCCAGCCCTCACAGCCCTGGAACTGCCCATTTTCCCCAGGTATAAAATCAGCATTTTGCAGTACAAACACACATTAAAGTCCAGACCCCACCTGGCTTTCCTTAATCACCTCGTGCAGATCAACCAGTAATAAAAAAATTATCACAAAGCGAGTTCAGATGCTGGTTGTTGAAAATGTTCACGTGTTCTGAAAGATACCACCAGTCTTTCCCTGCAGGAAATGAGAGGTTTGCTCCACAGTCAGGGAAACTTTGGTATTATTCTGAAATCTGGGGAAGACACGTTGTTCCCTGCCTCAATATCCACCCCAAAATTGGAATGCCACCACAAAACCCATTCACACATGCAGCCAGCCAAGCAGAAATATTACAGGGCTGAGAGAGAGAGATGAGGGGAAAAAAATAAAAAAAAAGATAAATTAGATTAGTCTTTTGTTCACTGTGTCACATCAGATTCTCTTGAAACAACTTGAAAAAATGAATGTGTCAGGAAATTGGGGCTGCTTATCAACTCTGCAAACTGAAACACCAAAGCAACCAGACAAACTGTGTATTTCCCCCCTCTAATGTGCAAGATAATTGCCATAAATCATATGTTTCGTTCCTTAATTATTTTGAAAAGGGAACAGATGATAAAGAACGAAACACCAGGAAAAAAAAAAATGAGCTGCAATAAAAATGAAGAGGGAAGGGAAAAGGCTGTGCAGAAGTGATCCTGCAGGGGCACTGCTGGTGGAACTGGTTCCCTGAGCATTGATTAAAAATCAATGCACCTTCCCCAAGCTCACAGACATTTTCCATCTGGGTGTGGAGCTGTGAAAGCCTAAAGCAGCTCTGGGTTTCTTTTTAGGGCATTTTTTATAATTCTTCCCCTCAAAAGTAAATAATATATAGCTGTGGTTGTTTCCCAGCGAGCCCCATTCAAGGATTGATCTCAGATTTCTCACAGAGAAATGGCACAGCTAAGGATCCAGCACAGCCACTGACCCCCAAAATGCAATCCCAAGGGGTTTCTGCAACACCAGAGCACTGAATATACATTTTATTATTTAAAAATGTTATGCAGCTCTTGGGAGCAACCAAAAAAAAAAGGGAGGGGCAATATGATTTATAACCCAGGAAGAGGGGAAACAAGGAAAATCCAAACTGAGATATGTTGTGGGAGAAGAAGTGATCCAATTCATTTATTTTCTATATTGTTTCTGTAGGGAAACCAGCCATGAATCAGCCTCTTGTTCATTCTGGGGCATCACAAGGCACAGAGTGCAGCCAAATCCTGCCCCGAGCCCTGGGAGCTTCCACTGGAGAGGAACAACAAGGAAATGGGGTTTGTCTTTGTGGGACACTGCCACCTTCATTAGAGTCACAGCCACTAATTACAGCCCGTGAGCTCCAGCCCCAGGAGCACTCCAAGGGCTCCTTTCCAAGCAGATGTGCAAAGAATCCCCCAAAATTATTTTTTCTTTTTGTCCAGTGAGGATTATGAGCAGGAGAAACTCCAGGCAGGCTTGGGAAGAGTGAGAATCCCAGCTCCTCCAGGAATAATAATCCAAGCTGCACTTCCCAAAGCTGAGCAGGGTCTCAGTGACAGCACCAGCAGTCCTTCAGTCTCCCTGCCTGTGACACGCTGAATTCACAATAAAACCTCCCCACAGAAGGGAGAAAACACCTCTGGCACGACGCTGAGTTAGGTAAGAGAAAAGAAACCAACTGGAAATTCAAGTGGCACGGTGAGAGAGATGTTTCAAACACAGCACAGCCCCTGTGAGCCTTCCACACACAGACACAGGGCTCTATTTATAGCAATTAAAAATCAATCAGGAACCCAAACGCTGGAATTCTCGCCCTGAGAACAGGCACATTCTGTTCCCTGTGCAGAACCCAGCCTCCCTTCACAGCTCAGTGCTCGTTTTGTGTGCACAATTCTCAGTTTTTGCATGTCTGTCCCTGGCAGACATGCAAGGGAAGCTCCGTGGCCTCCCCACACCTTGGGAGCAAGAAATTCCTTCCAGGCTTGTGCTGTCCCAGCACAGAGAACAGGGGAATCTGTTCCCAGTGACAGCAGCTTGAGAGGGCTCAGAAGTGGCTCTTGATCAGGGAAAAATGGGTCAAATCAGCTGTCTCACCAATTAGCAGAATCCTGGAAGCCAAACTGTGACCCCAGAATGCTGCAGTGAGCCTTCCCAAAGCCCCAGGGACACCCCCATTCCCAGGGACCCAGCAGCCTCCCCATCCCATTCAGATATTCCAGTTCCTGGCAGTTATTTCAGGGCGTGTTCCCAGCCCCCTCAACCACACAACTTCAAAAAAAGAAGAAAAAAAAAAAAAAGACATATAAGGACAAAGCTTTCCCACTCACGGAAAATTCTAGCAACATCACGTTATTGAGGAGGGGGAAAAAAAATAATAAATCAAATCCCAGCACTGCCAAAATCCTCCCCAGAACCAAGGATTCACAGGGATTTAAGCTGCTCACATCCAACAGGAACAGCCTCGTGTGCCTGCTTTGCAGAAGTCTGAAAGCAAGGACATTGAGTCAGGATTGTCTGCAGGAGAAGATAATTTAAATTAACTTTAAAAAAAAATTAGAAAAAAAAAAAATCAAGCAGCTGTTGCCAAGGGAAGTGTTGGCTCCAAGTTTTTCTGGAAGTGCTCTGTGGGCAGGCAGTGAAAGGCTCCTATACAGCACTGCTGGCATCCCATTATTTCCTGTCCTCCCTCCCCTGCCTGCATGGGATGCTTCTCCTTTCCCAGTGCTGGAAAAGGGCATCTGTGCTCAGCAGCGTTTTCGTGTTCATTTTACATCATCTGGGCACAGTCTGAGGAAGGACACACTTGCTAAAGCTTGTGGATTGCAAATTAGGCAGGAATTTGGTCGTGGAGCTGAGGTCCCCCAGGGAGAAGGGTTTTTGCTGGGGTGCTCTGGCTTCCCAGAGGACCCACTGAAATCCAGATCCTGTAAAAGAAACATCCTGGCCAATTCTGGCCCATTTAAGGGGTAATCACACCTCCACAGAGTTCTCCAGAAGCACCTGAAGGTGAAGAACTCAATATAAAGATGGCAATAACTTCTCTGAGCAACAGAGAGTGACACAGAACAGAGAGGAACTGTTATAAAGAGGGTGAATGGGGTTATAAAGTGTTAGTGGCTGTGTCTAACAGGAGATCCCAGGCCAGAGAAAGACAAAGGATTTCATGCACATTTGGTTCCACATCAGCCTCTGCAGGTGGATGCTCTAAGGAGCAGCCCAGGCTGATGCTCTGGCACAGAAACTCAGGATGTGCTCTGCAGGATGCTCCCAGCTGGAATTCTGTTTCTAAGAGCAGAAAATCCAACGTGGGCAGAACTGCCCCTCCTGGAATATCCCATTTTACCAGCCAAGGCAAGACACCTGCAGCCAGCAGCAGCCCTGGGGTGCAGGACACAGCCCTGGGGTGCAGGACAAACCCCTGGGTGCAGGACAAACCCCGGGGTGCAGGACACAGCCCTGGGTGCAGGACAAACCCTGGGGTGCAGGACACAGCCTGGGGTGCAGGACAAACCCCTGGGGTGCAGGACACAGCCCTGGGGTGCAGGACAAACCCTGGGTGCAGGACAAACCCCTGGGTGCAGGACACAGCCCTGGGGTGCAGGACAAACCCCTGGGGTGCAGGACAAACCCCTGGGTGCAGGACAAACCCTGGGGTGCAGGACAAACCCCTGGGTGCAGGACAAACCCCTGGGGTGCAGGACACAGCCTGGGGTGAAGGACAAACCCTGGGGTGCAGGACAAACCCCGGGGTGAAGGACAAACCCCTGGGGTGAAGGACAAACCCCTGGGTGAAGGACAAACCCTGGGGTGCAGGACACAGCCTGGGGTGAAGGACAAACCATGGGGTGCAGGACAAACCCCTGGGTGCAGGACAAACCCCGGGGTGAAGGACAAACCCCTGGGTGAAGGACAAACCCTGGGGTGCAGGACAAACCCCCGGGGTGCAGGACACAGCCCTGGGTGCAGGACACGCCCTGGGGTGCAGGACACAGCCCTGGGTGCAGGACAAACCCCTGGGTGCAGGACAAACCCCGGGGTACAGGACAAACCCTGGGGTGCAGGACACAGCCCTGGGGTGCAGGACACAGCCCTGGGGTGCAGGACACACCCTGGGGTGCCACCAGATCTCATGAGGGACAGCAGGTGAGGTGTGACAGCCCCAGTGGATGCTCTGGAGCCACTGCAGCAGCCCAGCATTCCCCACCTGCAGGAACTGTTCCATCACTGGAAAGCTGCCCAGCAGCAGTGCAGGATGCTCAGCACCCCCAGCACCCTGCCACACTCCCTGGGGGTGCTCAGGAAAGCTCAGAACCAGCAGAGATGTTTGGATTTTCTGATCTCTTCAGGGCTAAATGAAGGATTGCTCTGGTGAGCACATCAGTCAGGTACACAGACACATCCCCTGCAGAAAATAATCACTCCCAGCTCCCAGACTCTGTGCCTTTCACACTGAGACCACCCAGTGAGGCTCGCAAGGGCTTTTTTTAAAAGAACAGTTACTCATTCTTCATCATTTTCCTCTGACTAACGCTTCTCATGTCACCTCCTGCACTTCAGCAATGCTCACTTTGCTGAATCCCAACACAGCAGCAGCAGCCAGCTCTGTTCTCCCCAGAGCTGCCACTGTTACAATGATTTATTTCCTTTACCCAGGCCAGTCCAAGTGACATTCCAGCCAAAAAAAACCATCCTGAAGGCGGCTGAGGTCAAAGCAGAAGGCTCAGGAACCACCCAGCAGGCACAGAAGCACCAACAAACCTTCCTGACACCGTGCAGCAGGAGAATTCCCTTCAAACAACGGGATTAGCTGCTGGATTTGGCTGGATTGCATGCTCAGCACAGCTAATAATACCTGACATGGGGCAGAGCAGCCAAAGCTGATCTGTGATTGCCATCTCTGTTATGCCTGCATCTCACTGACACACCCGGGAGCTGAGAGGCAGAACAGGGACAACTTCAGGCTGCTCCTCCCCAAAGGTTTCAAAAATACCTGGGCAAGATCATTCTCAGCTCATCATCAATGTGTTCTGCCTTCTAGGAAAAAAAAATTAATAAATAAAAGGAAAAATCAAGGCTGTAACAGGATAAAAGGGTTTAGGGTGTACAAAAGCAGACTTTGAGGAGCCCCAGGAGCCCCCACATGGGACCAGCTGAGATCCACCCAATCCTGTTTCAGGTTTAAGCACAATTCCACTTTGAGGTGCCTAAAATAATCCCAGGTTCAGTGCAGAAACAGCCAAACCCACGACCCTGAACCAAACCTGACCCTCACACCTGGGGCCAGGGTGAATTCACACACACTTCATGCAACGAAGGGGAAAAAGGGATTTGGTGCCTAAATCCTAAATCAGTGTGATCAGGGAATCCAAACTGCAGGTGGAATCTGTCTGTGCGACAGAAAAAGATAAAAAAATCAAAGCTTGCTAATTGAATATTTGAAGGGAAAGATTAAAATGTTCTGTTATAAATTCTTCTTTACAGAAAGCAGAGCTGTAGGCACGGTTCTGCCTTCGAGCCTGCAGCTGCACAGATAAAAATACCCCCAGTAACCCAAGATAATTTCAACTCTGGAGTAGCATCTACGTAATTCATGTCCAATCAACTCCTTCCTAAAATCAGCCCTGACTCATGAATGACGGGGGATTTCAGTTTGAAGAAACATTTTCTTCCCCTGTGGGGAAAAAAACACGAAGTGTTGTTTGCTCATCCTTGCTCAGAAGTCTGCTCCGAGCATCACATAATGAAATGAAAAAATAAAATGAAGTGGGAGCTTTGTATCATTAAACCACAAATAATTAAATATGGATTTGGATTTTTTTGTCCCTTATTTTTTTTTGTTGTTGTATCTACTGAAGAAAAAGCCAAACCCAAAGGACAATTCCCACAGAAGGCAAGAATTGTGCCCAAGCAGAGAGCTCCAAACAGCACAAGCCAGCAATTGTCTGTGGAGGGAACAATGGATCTTTCCACGGGGTGAGCTCATTAAAAACTGCACTCTGGAGGCCTGCCTGGGACTCAGGGCTCACATGCAAGGTGATTTCTGTTATCAGCCAGCACCTCCTGGGACATCCTCACCCCTGCCTTCACCACAACACGGATAATGAGCTGCAGTCACAATAGAAAATAAAGAAATAAATTTAAAATTGGTGAATGCAGTGAGTGACCTGCGGGTTTTGTCAGGATTATTTGAGTAAAGCCATCTTCTGTCAGAGGCTGCTGAACTTCCTGAAGCCCCACAGCAGACACCCCTCTTTTCCTGGTCATTACAGCAATGTTTTACAGCCCTTGAATCCTCCTTTTTAATCACCTGCTCTATTTCCCCCACTCTCCCTCAAATTGCTGCAAGCTGGGAAAAACAAAACCCGCAAAGTTTGGTAACAGATGGCACCAGAAATGTGGGATCTCCTACATGCCTGCAAGCAGGGATTCAGTCACTTCTGTCATTTAGTGAGCAGCAACAAAAAAAAAAAAAAACCCTCGGAGAAGGTGACTCACTGGGATCCTGACACTGAATTCTGGGGAAAAGAGAAATGAGGATGGATCTCTGAGCTTCAAGGAGCCGCAGTTTTGGGGGGTGTGAGGCAAATAATGAGAGTTTTTAGGGAGAGAAGAGAAAGCAACATCTTTTAATGTTATTTTACACCAAGCCCGAAGCCAAACCACTGGGATGGTGCTTCTGTCACCCCACTATCCCATCCCCATCCCTCCCAGCTCCTTCCTCCTCAGAAACACAAGGATCCACCACCCCTGCTTTTCTTGCTGTTTTTAAAGCACCTCACTGTGCAAAAATACAGATTTCCTGCACAGAGACACCTCCTTCGCCACACAAATCAGGAGGGAATTTCCCAAATTTGCTGGGTGTCCACTCCATAAAACACCCCAGGAAACCGTGGGCGTGTTCTCTAAAAAAACCACACAGAACCAGATGAATTTCATTTATGCACAGGAACTTCTGCAATCTCCCAGCTCCCTCCATCTACGCCAGAAGTTTTCTCCCCCCTTAATTACACTTTGCTCTGAATTAAGCTGGATTTTCCCCTCTTCAACGAGGACAATTTTCCTCTTCATCCTCGTTTATCTGCCAAGCATTGAAATTCTGCTGCCTTCCAAGTGCATCCCCTGCTCGAATCCTGACGTTCCAGCGATGGCATTTGTGAGCAATTTCCTGCCAGAGATTTACATCTCGTGTTCCCCCTCACGTCTTCCCCACTCCCCACAGCCCGTGAAAACAAAGAAAACAGCAAGGAAAGGCCGTTTGGAGCTGGAACAGTGATCCCATTGTCCTCCCAAGACATCAAAGTCCACCATGCAGCTGCTCCTAATGGGCACCAGAACAAGGAACACGGGGGTCGTGCCTGGGTTTGATGAATTGGCCATGGCACCACGATTTCAAGGGGGTTTTCTGATTCTGCAATGGCACCACGATTTAAAGAGAATTTTCTGATTCTGCAATGGCACCACGATTTCAAGGGGGTTTTCTGATTCTGCAATGGCACCACGATTTCAAGAGGATTTTCTGATTCTGCAATGGCACCACGATTTAAAGAGAATTTTCTGATTCTGCAATAGCACCACGATTTCAAGGGGGTTTTCTGATTCTGCAATGGCACCACGATTTAAAGGGATTTTCTGATTCTGCAATGGCACCACGATTTCAAGGGGGTTTTCTGATCCTGCAATGGCACCACGATTTAAAGGGGGTTTCTGATTCTGCAATGGCACCACGATTTAAAGGGGTTTCTGATTCTGCAATGGCACCACGATTTCAAGAGGTTTTCTGATCCTGCAATGGCACCACGATTTCAAGGAGGTTTTCTGATTCTGCCGTGGATGGGGAGTGCAGGAGCTGCCCGTTTCCATGGGCAATCACTGCACTGGCATCTCCCTGGTACAGGGAGAAACTCAGGGATGAAATTCAGGCATCATGGGTCATGATCCATCAGATTATTCAAAGATAATTTTCAGAGACTGAAATTAAAACTGAGATCTGGTGAAAATATGAGACTGATGGGTACCAGTGGTTGATGTAAAACATGGGAATGCACTGTTAGTGCCTGGCTGTGAGTTTCCCACTTACCTCCAGTCAACCTTCCATGCCATGTTTGTTTTTTATAGTTAGAAGGGAAACCCAAACATCCCCGGGAGCTGTAACCAAAGCTGCAAATGGAAATGATTGCCCAGGACTCAGGAGATCCTTGGTGCCACCTCCTCCAGAGCTGCCTGTCACTGTCAGCAGCTGCTCCCCCAGCCCTGCCATGCAATAAAGTGCTGACAGCCCTCCCACAGCAGCTCTGAGCACAGGTGGTGCCCTGGGAGCAGCCCGGGCCAGGTGTCCCCAGGGCATTCAGGGGATTTAGGTTCAGTGTCCATCTGGCTTATTCCTTCTCCATTCTGCAGGGGAAAGCTCCAGCCCCACTCATAAACACTTGCTCCTGTTTCTGGACAATCCGTGTGTTTCAGGAACCTCTGCAGTGTCTGATCACAGCCTGGAGAGCACAGGGCACACACCCACAGGGCTCTGAATTGCCCAAAGCAATTCAAAATTCAAAATTGGGATTCAAAATCCTGATTCCCAAGTGCTCCCATCTGCACTCCGGTCCTCACAGCCAGAGCTCCTTTCTTATCTTCGCAGGGTGAGAACTCCCCGGTGTGAAACTCACTAAAGGCAAAAAAAAAAAAAATCCCCACCAAAACAAAGAAACAAGTTAATTAATTGCCCTCTTGAAAAAAAACGACAAACAAAGGCAAGCTACAACACAAACATGTCACTGCTGCAAAGGGCACGTTCGCTGCTCACTGAGCCATTTCTTCACCTGCTCAGTTTTTAATTAGAAGTTTTTAGCCTTAACATCTCCTCCTTCTTCACCAGATCGTTATATCCAACAGAGAGTTTCTTTCCCTGCACTAAAAAATGCAAATGTGGGATGAGAACCAAGCAGAACTCGCAGAGCTCGTTGTGCATCTCAGCTGTTATTCTATTCCCATTTCTTCCATCCATTTACCACGTTCAGAGGGGATGGTTTGGGGAGTTTTCATCCATCTCAGCAGCAGGAGTGGGAACACCACACAAGTTTCCTTCCAACAACAAGGAATGACTTCATTGTTGTTTTCCTAAGCATGCAAAAAAGCCAAGGGGGGAAGGACATATGCAAAACCTGCTCCCACAATCCTTTCCCTTGCAAATTCACAGGCAGAGTGCTTTCCATCTGTTTTACACGAATGTCAGATAATAAATTACTATTCCACCTTCTGTGCTGGAAAACAGAACAGAAAACAGTGCCTGGAGTCCCCACCCAGCCCTGCCTGATTCTCCAAGCAGCACAAATCCAACAGCCCCGGCCACGCTCCAGTAAATCCCTTTTTGGGGCCAATTTTCAATCAGATCTGAGAGATCCAGGGGGCAGCAGGCACCCGGTCCCCAGCCTCCCCTGGGGACAGCCAGGCTGCTCCCAAGCACTGCACCTGATCCATTTATTAATAACCCACTGATCCAGGAATATCAAACTTCCCAAGCACTGCACCTGATCCATTTATTAATAATCCACTGATCCAGGAATATCAAACTTCCCAAGCACTGCACCTGATCCATTTATTAATAATCCACTGATCCAGGAATATCAAACTTCCCAAGCACTGCACCTGATCCATTTATTAATGATCCAGGGATATCAAACTTCCCAAGCACTGCACCTGATCCATTTATTAATAACCCATTGATCAGGAATATCAAACTTCCCAAGCATTGCACCTGATCCATTTATTAATAATCCACTGATCCAGGAACATCAAAACTTCCCAAGCACTGCACCTGATCCATTTATTAATAACCCATTGATCAGGAATATCAAACTTCCCAAGCACTGCACCTGATCCATTTATTAATAATCCACTGATCCAGGAATATCAAAACTTCAACACGCAGCAAACAAGAGACAAACATTCAGAAAAAGAACAAATGGCAATGGGAGAAAGTCAGGAAATAATGGAATTAGGAATGAATAATATATAAATCCCAGAATTAAATGGAATAGATATAAATCATGTCATTAGGAATGGCATTAAGAATTAATTCAAAGGCAGGACACATCACCTCATACTTCCTCACCAAGGGCTGAATTCATAAATTTGTGTAAAAATTCATGGTGTCAAAAGGGGAAAAAAAAAAAAGAAATTTAGAAAAACCCAACGCAGTCAATGTCACAGGAAGGAGTCCCACAGACTGCAGTGAGCTGTGCCTGAGAAACATCACTAATTATCAACTGCAGGCCAAACTCACAACTGAATCTCCAGCTGGAGAGGAGAGAAGGGAAAAACACCCAGAAACCCAGAGAATCTCAGCACACCAGTCCCAATTTTGTGGCACTGAAAACACAAATGGATCTCTCAACTACACAAAACTGGATTTCAGGTCCCTCCCTGCAGCGCTGCAGTGCCTTGGCTGCTGCACCCCTGCAGCTTTTGGACAGGGGGAACTCAAATGCCCCAGGGAAACCTGCAGAGCTGCAGAAACCCCACACACAGCCCCAGGAAGGGCAGCTGAAGGAACCATCAGCACCGACACAACGCTGAATTCTGGAGTCACTGCTGGATTTATCTGAGGCTCCTGGAAGGCCTCATCCCTCCAACCAAAGAGAAAAGATCTTCCCAATGGCAAAGGGAGGCTGATCCCCTTGGAAAACCATTCAGCTCCAAATCCCTTGGAAAGGAAGGCAAGGAAAGAGCCAGGCTTCACTTGCAGGAGAGCTGCACGCTCTGCAGGAACAGCTCCTCTCGTGAGGCACCAGATTAAAACACCCACCAGTGCTGAAGTCAAGCGAGGCCAAACTGCAGCACTGCTCAGCTCCCCCTCAGCTGCCAGGGAAAGGAGATTACAGGGGCAAAACAAGGCAGGGCCCAGCCTCCCTCCAGGTTTATCCTCATGGAGCACCCGAGGTGCTGAGCAGAACATCATCTCCTGGCCCACCTGAGATTTGTGAGGGCAGCGTTTGGTGGCACAGGGGTTGTGGGGAGAAGACAGAAGAGATGGAATTACAGATTCTTGGGGTAGGTCTCTGCTCTTTCCACCCTGACACAGAAGGTCCTGGGGAGAATTTGGGCACCAGATTTACCAAAAGAACTCTCTCGGCCATTTCTGCCCCTGGAGCTGGAATAATTAACTGTTTGCTCACAGCCAGTGCCCACCACACTGAAATCACTGTGGTGTTAAGCAGAACTGGTACTGTGTGATTGTAACCAGGAAAACTCTTCTCATATCAGAAAGATAAGAATTTCTACTTATGCTGGATCCTGTGATGGTTTGAGACACAATTATGGCAAACCCAGCTGCCTGCACCAACACTGGCCCAGCTTCTTCCTTCAACAGCAGAGGATGTCCACACAAAGGGGATAAAAAAACCAGGTATTTATTCAGAGATCTCTTCCCAGTGCTAAATATTTAAAAGACATGCTCATGATGGGCCCAGCCCATCCAAAACTCCACTTCAGAAGCAGCAGGTCATGAAGGAAACTGCCAATGCACCCAGCAGACAAACAGATAAATACTGAGCATCCTCATCACTGCCTTTATGGTTCTTGCTCAAAAAATAAAAGCCTCCCACTGCCTTTGATGGGTTTTTATCAACAGCACAATAAATCAGTGCCATCTAGTGGAGTCCAAAATGTTAACCTGGACCACAGCTTCCAAATCTTACCTGTCCTGAATTTACAGCCTCTCAGAGAACCTTCCCTGCAGTGCAGGCAGCTGATCCATCAAACAGACAGCACTGCACTTCAGTTCCCCTCACCTTCCACCAACCTGGAGCCCGAAACACAGCTCCAGCACCAGCAGAAACTCACCTTTGGAGCTCCTGGGTGTGCAGCCAACAGCTCTGCAGTTACACCAAACATGGGCCAAAAATCAACAGAAATGCTCAGTACAAGGGAAAAAAATGACTGCATTGATTTATGGGGATTTTCCAGCAGTTTAGGAACTAATAATGCATGAGGATGTTGAACACATTTCATTAAAAACACCCCAATTAGCACTGTGGGATTCTGTATTTCCCTGCTTCAGCCCCTCCACGAGGGCACCGAGATCATTTCACTGCTCTAGGAAAATCAAATTTGTCCACACGAGAGAGGAGCACACGCCACAGGTTCAGTGCAAGTCCCCTCCTCTGTGCTAGTGAAATTCCAGGCTTTTAGATCAGCACAAAACGTGATTATTTCCCTTTCCATTGTTAAAAATACCATTTCTGGTTTGGGGGGTTGTAAGGAGTGCAGCCCAAGCCCTAATGCAGTGTTCACACAGCATCATTAACAAAAACCCCAAAATGGGAGCTGTGAGTGAAATCATGAATTGGCAAGAGAATTGACCAAGATGTGGACCAGATGCTGCAAGATCCCAAAGTTCCAAACTAATTCCTATTAAGGCTTCCACATGTCCAAGGAGAGGATTACACACCCTGTCTGGAACAAAAATCACCTTTTCCTTCCCAAGAGCTGCTTCTGCGGGCTCCCACTTCAGCAACACCCCAGAATTTTACAATTAATACAATTATTACAAGTATTACAACTATTACAATTATTAAAATTATTACCATTATTAAATTTTTACAATTATTACAATTATTCCCAACACTGGCTGCTCCAGGGAAGAAGCCTGGTTCCCCTTCACAAGGCTCCCACTCAGCTCCAACGTGGGAAATCTTCTGAAGTTGCCATCAAACATGGAAATGCAGCTACTCTGAGAGGCTTCTGCATCTGACGCAATGCCAGGCAGGGATATTTTTAGTCCTAATCCATTTAAAGTGCTAAATTCCAAGGGAATCAGCAGCACTGCTTTCACTCACCACTCCAACCAAATTCCTCTGGTCCCACCACTCCTGCAATCTTCAAGGAAAAGGAGATAAGAGAGAACCATTCACCTGATAAGAAAAAATACCTTTCTCTTTTGTTTCTTTAATGCTTGGAGGTGCTTCTGCATGTGCCACTAAATAATAAATCAGACACCATGAATCTCCTGGACACAGAGGACACTGCAGGAATCCATCAATAATGCAGGGCCTGAACGCCCCAAACCAGCCAGGGTGGGATTTGCTATTTTTATCTCCAGGCTGCTTTGGATGGACCAATTTAGGTGGATGAAGAACAACTCCTAGGAATGCACAGAAGCTTTGGAAAAATGGCACTGATCACCCTCCAGAGTGACTGCAGCTACAAACCAGAGCCTGAAGTTCAGGGCTAAACACAACAGGAATGGTCCACAATGGCTTTGTGCTTTCATTCCAGTCTCATAAAGCAAGAATTCCTCATGTGAAAGTGGCTTCTTTCAGCCAAAATAATGGGGATTTCAAAACCTGGGGCTCTCATCTGCAGGTAGCTGGCACATTCAGCCTTTGCTTTGGGGATTAACAGGTAGGAAGTAACTTAAACAGAGAGAGGTTAGCAGAAAGTGAAGCACATGTATTAAAAAGCAAAAAAACCCTTTAACTTATTGGTATTAGACAGCACTACCAGAGATTGTCCTAAAGGACAGCCTTTAGAGTTCTCCCATCTCCCACAAGAAATTATTTTCACATTAAAATAACACAAACCCACAAGCTTGTGGATAAACCTTTTATCTCTACTCTTGTTTTCTCAGCAAACACCAACCACTGCCATTGATAAAAGCAGAAATACCTGGAGTGTGTTTGCTCAGGACACAACAAAAAAAAAAAATATCCAAGGCAAACACACTCCAGGGACTGCTCCAACAGCTTCTGCTCCAAGGGCACCTCTTCACCTCGAATATTCAATGAGTCCTCAGTAAAATAACAGGAAAAGGTGCTTCAGAAAATGTGTGTTTTAAAGAAGAGCCAAATCAAAGGGGTTTGAAGTGCAGTTTTCTTCTGGAAGAGAGACTGAGTGAAAAAAACACCTCAAGACTGGGTTTGTTCAATGCTTTGCTGATGATGTTGAGCTCTGCTGCTTGCAGAGCGAAGGAGATTTTTGTTCTTACAACAGAACCTAAGTGTGAAGCAGCACAAAAATGCTGACAGATTGGTTAAAACCCTCCCAGAGCTCCCCTTCAGCAGAGCTGAGAGCAGCCAGCAAGGAAAAGAACACCGTTCAGATGAATTTGCTGTGGTTTTTTCCCTCCCCACCCACAGCAAGGCATTAATGAGCAGCAGGTCACATTAATTGCAGTGTGAGCAGCAAGGCAGGGCCTGGGTGGGGAAAAAAAAAACAACCCCAACATTTTCTTTTTCAGTTAAAACCCTGGCTTTTCACCAGGTGTGAGAAAGATCAGCACGGGTCATTTATTTACATGGTCTTTACTCAAGCAGGCACTTGGAATTTTCATAGGGATCCCTCAATTACCTGTGAGCAGGTGAGGAAAAATTCCTCCCTGGATATTCCTTGGGACTGGATAAAATCAGGATTTACCTCCTTGTGCCTGATGCTGTGCACAACCAAACTGCACACCAGCAAGACCACAAAAAACCACACTTCCCTTTTTTTTTTTGCCAGGAATAAAAGCATCCTACCAACAGAAATACCCATTTCTAGACAAAAATCACTGTTATTCCATTAAATAGAAATATTTCACAGTATTTCTTGTTCTGGAGCTGACAGCCATGCTAGCCTGAAGTGGGAAATTAAAACCACAAACAACCACTGCAGCACTACGTTATTTTTGTCCACGAAGCACAAACTCCTCCAAGTTTGCTTGTGTTTCATGAAATATTCATTTTACAGACAAGTGCAGAAAAATTCCAGAGCAAATCGGCCAAAGCCCATCACCCAATAAAACACAATGGCCAAGCCAGAAGTGAATCAATATGAAATTAAATCTCTGATGCTGGAGCTCTTCGTGCAGCACAAAAAAAAATAAAATAAAATAAAATAAAAAAGCTGTTCCAGGCTGTCTACAAGAAATAAATTTACACATTTTTGCAAACCTGCTTCACTCCTTCACTCCCAACAGGCAGCAGGGAGCAGGGAATAAACGCTGAGAGCCTTCCCAGAGATGATGATGGGGAGATTAAAGAGCAGGAGGATTTGGGGAGTGTGCAGTAATTCCCTGTGTCTGCTGCCAGCCCCGCAGCACGCTGGGCTCCGGGGGGATTATCTGCTGCAAACACAACTGCAACACACTCCCAGCTCTGTTCTTTTGACTCCTGCAGGCTCACAAGGACCGGGGAAAGCTCCTTGGCCCAGCAGCTGTCGGTGGTGTTTTGCTGAGATGCCAGGCACCAGAGCCTTTCTCTGACTGTTAATGCAAAATTAACTCCCCAAATGTTGTAATTAGCCAATGATGAGTGGGGTGTGTTGCTCCCCAGGTCCTGGACTGCACAGAATCTGTCATGCAGGTTAACAAATTCAGAAAGAAAGTTTTTGAAAGTTTTTTTTTTTCCTGGACTGCACGGGATCTGTGATGCAGGTTAACAAATTCAAAAGAAAGTTTTTGAAAGTTTTTTTTTTTCCTGGACTGCATGGGATCTGTGATGCAGGTTAACAAATTCAAAAGAAAGTTTTGAAAGTTTTTTTTTCCTGGACTGCACGGGATCTGTGATGCAGGTTAACAAATTCAAAAGAAAGTTTTTGAAAGTTTTTTTTTTTCCTGGACTGCACGGGATCTGTGATGCAGGTTAACAAATCCAAAAGAAAGTTTTGAAAGTTTTTTTTTCCTGGGCTGCACGGAATCTGTGATGCAGGTTAACAAATTCAAAAGAAAGTTTTTCAAAGTTTTTTTTTTCCTGGGCTGCACGGAATCTGTGATGCAGGTTAACAAATTTGAAAGAAAGTTTTTGGAACGGTTCTTTCGAGGCTTTCAAAGCACGCCCAGGTGGGCTCTAAGTGCTTTATCATGACGGTGCCACAGCTTGCACACAATGAATATAAATGACAGAAAAACAATGTCAGGGCAGCTATCACTAAAGGGAAACACCACCACTGGCTGCATTGAGTGTTTCCTGTTCCACTTCACCTCTAAATACTGCAAGTGCATTGGGCTTCGTGTGGAATTATGAGGGAAATAAATGGGAATTGCCTGGCAGTGGTTTGGGGGTTTCCTCCTGACTGCAGTGACACAAGCAAAGCTCTGCTACACCATGACAATCCACCCATTCCCACCCCATAACACCCACACACAAACCCAACAGCTCTTGCTGAAATGCAACAAAATGAACATTGAGCAGAAAAATGCTCTCCCCGTCTTGTTGCCTTAACGGCATTGCCAAATTACACAAAAATTTCCTCGTGTTCCCTACGAAAATACCCTGAAAATGCCATTTGGAGCACAGAGAACAACAAGAAACACACCAAAAGCTCCACTCCAGTGATTGATTTCCACGTTAAAACCAACCTCAGCCCAGCCTGAACACCATCACCCAAAGGCTGTTCTGGCTTTTTTAGCTCCTTGGATACCTGTTTGGAAAGCTGCTGCTTTACATAAACTCCTGAAATTCTCACTACGAGGGAACTCTCTGCCAGTTTTCTGGCAGAACACAATAATCAAGTGTAAGAAAATGTGCCCAAGGAGTTGATGAAAGGAGGAGAAGCAGAAGCAAAGAGACACCAAGGACTTCAGCAAACAGCTCAATAATATTGATTAAACACAAAGACAGGATAACATCTTTGGGTTTGGGGAGCACAGCAATTTTGGTTGTCTCAAATGCAGGTTTTTTTCCTTCCAAGGAAATGTTTCCTCCAGCACAAGCAGGATCAGTTTTCACCTGTCCTCACACCACGAGCTGGTGGCAATTCCCAGCCACAATCTGCAGCCCAGTTCTCCTGCTCACTGTAACAAAACACAATTCCCACTGTCCTGCACTGGAACATTTGGGTGTAAATCTGTATCTCTCTAGATACAGCTACAGATCTGTATTTTATCTGCCCATTTTCTCCTTCAGAACACCAGCCTGTCACCCACTGAAACACCTCTGCTGCCCACTGCAGCCCTGGTTGGTGCCTGAGATGTTTGGGTTTCTCTGAAACTCTTTTCCCCAGAGAGTTTTCTGCCAACAAGGGACACGTTTTCCTCACTGTAACCTTTGTTTACATTCACAGAATCACAGAATTTCTAGGTTGGAAGAGACCTTCAAGATCATCAAGTCCAACCCAGCTCTAACACCTCAACCAGACCATGGCACCCAGTGCCACATCCAGGCTTTGTTTAAACACATCCAGGGGTGGTGACTCCACCACCTCCCTGGGCAGGCCATTCCAGAACTTTATCACTCTTTATCAGGAAAAACTTTTTCCTGATATCCAACCTATATTTCCCTTGATGCAGCTTGAGGCTGCGTCCTCTCCTTCTGTCTGGAGAAAGAGACCAACCCCAGCTGATTACAACCATTCCCTTCAGGGAGTTTTAGAGAATGATAAAATCACCTCTAAGTCTCCTTTTCTCCAGGCTGAACAACCCCAGCTCCCTCAGCCGTTCCTTTCCCTAGGAGGGACTTCTTGATGTCCCTCTGAGTTGACCAATGTACTTGAAGAAGTTTGTCTTTCTTCCACCCATTGGGTGGTTCTTTGTAAAACAGCATAAAGGGAAGAAATTCCCGGGTAATAAAGATTTGGAGTCATTTCAGCCTTCTGACCTCCGAGTCCGTGTCGTTGTGATCTTGAACAGATCGGCCCACTGAGGCCCACGTTTCAGCACCTGGGGCTGGGAAAGGGTTGTTCTGTCTGCCTGAGCTGTGAGGAGAGCCGGCTCACACCCTGCACGAAGCTCAGGGTGCTGCACCGATGCAGTGCAGAAGGAAAACACGAAAACCGAAAAGGGCAGGAGCAGAGCGGGGCTCTCCTTCCCCCCCAAAAAAAAACACTGCCCGGATCCAGCCCCCGCCGCTTGAATGGAATAAAAAAAAAACCCTTTTGAGCAGGACAATCCCGCTGCCCGCACAATGCAAATCAGAGCTCCTTTGAGAGGGTGATTAACATGCAAGGGCAGGCTGGGCTCCGAGGAACCACCGAGCATCCCCCAGCCCCGAGCTGCCCTCAATTACCGCCCGCCTTTATTTGCACCCCGGGATTGTGCGATGGTGCCCCACACGGTTAATTCCCAATTTGCCGATATTGTGTAAACACCGCTGAGCTGGCTGCTCCTCCTCCTCTGGGGGAGCCCGGCCTCGGATGTCCCACGTATGGAGGGAAAAAAAAAACAACCACACACACACACACACAAAAGAAAAAAAAAAAAAAAAAAAAAACCAAAAAAAAAAAAAAAAAAAAACCAACAACAAAAAAAAAAAAAAAAAACACAAACCCCCCCCAAAAAAACCAAACCAAAACAAAAAAAACACAACAAACCCCCCCAAAAAACAACAACAACAACAACCAAAATAAACACCAAAAAAAACACCCCGAAACCCAAAAAAACCCGGTATTTCAATCTGTGAATGCTTCCTGCACATCAATCTTCCCTGTAAAAAGAACTGCGTTTGGAACTCGCTGCAAAGAACTGCACTTTTAAAGCAAACGTTTAGGGGTTTTTTGGTTTTCATGGGGTTTTTTTTTCCATAAAACAAGTACATTTACAACCCTAGTTTGATTTCAGGGACAATTAACCAAATTCTGCAGGAATATCTTGCAGTTGCAATAACATTTGAAGTATTTTTTCTATACCGTTGCCTTTGGGACAAGAGATATTAAACATCTGGAAAAGCCCATTCGAATTTGGAGGCGACAATTTTCTGTTTCCATTGTCTAAAATCTTTATCACTTTATTTCACCATCATTTATCACCTGCTCAACTCCACAGCTCAGCCAGGGCTCTCCTCTGGAAAGGACCTTGAATTTCAAGCACTGATTCAGACCAAACTCTGCCCAAAATGTGGCCTGAACGTGTGACCTGGCTCGTTTCTCCCTCTAACCCTTTATTTCACACAATTCCCCATTTCTGCACACAGATTTACACACTCCCACTCATTTGGAGTTACAGTTCAAGTTAATCAATGTAAATTATAATTAACCATAAGCCAGCCACCAACAATTAACATTCTTGTTTATCTTAGAGCTTCAAGGGTGATAAATATCATGAGTATAAACAAAGAAGGGAAAGTAAATTAAATATTCAAATACGCTTCTATTATAACTATTTTTTCTAAAAGTAGAGGCAGGAAAATCACAGAATAATTGGGGCTGGAAGGGACATCTTGAGATTATCCAGCACAGGAGGGGAAGGCAGGAGGTCACCAGGGGTGTGGCCAGGTGTGTTCTGAAGGTCCATGGATGGAGAATCCACAATCTCTCCACTCAACCTGTGCCAGGACTCATCCAACAAAACCAAAAAAAAGAGGGATTTTGGTGCGTTCTCATCTGTTCAGAGAGGATTTGCTGTATTCCAGTTTGCTCTGTCTCTGGGCATCCCTGGGGAGATCCTGGTTGTCTTCACTCCTTCCCAGCAGGGATTTATCCACATCCACACCCCCTGGAGTCTTCTCTTTCCAGTCTCAGCTTCTTCTCCCAGCAGAGATGCTCCTCCAGGCTCTCTGCAGTAAATCCACTGATTGTTTTTGGCACTGGGGAGCCCAGAATTGGACCCTGCACTCCAAATGTGGCCTCAGCAGTGTGGAGCAGGTGGATTGTCAGAAAATTAACCTGACTTGCCTGATTTTAATAACAAATTGTGGGAAGTACCTACCCTGATTTACCCAATGGCTCTAAAAGTCTTAAAAACTCAGCTAGAAAGAAAACATAAATATTGACATGAGATTGACAATCCTGGAACAATTAAAGCAGTCAAGAGTTTCTCTAAAGGGATTCTGTCCTGGCCAATAATGCCCTGGTGAAGTGATGGACATTTGTTTTAACTCAAAGTAAATCAAATGTGCTCCCCCATTTTAAGAAATCGACCATTTCAATGGATTTCCCAAACATTTTTCCACGTTATTCTATCCAGGTTGTAGTGAACCAGCCAGCTCCCATTTTCCCAACACCCCCTGCCTCTGTCCTGTCACAAGATCTGGGATGAAAACAGAGGCTGGATCAGCCCTGCCCTGTATCCCATTCCTGCCTGCAGCCTGAATTCCCTGATCACACACAGGGCTGCATCCCAGCCTGGCCCAGCACAGCAGGAATGGCTCTGGGATCAGGGCCTGCCTCTCCCTGGGCTTTGTCCCCTCCCTGACCTGGGTTCCAGGCTGCATTTCCCTGGGACACTCGGGCTGGGACAGACCTTCGGTGCCTCCATTTCCTGGGCAGGGCAGCAGCACAGAACCCACAGCGAGCAGCTCCAGAGCTGAACGTCTCCCACACTGCCCAACCCCAGCTCTGCTGCTGCTGAGACTTTCATCTTCAGGCACAAGCATCTGGTTTTTTTTTCCTTCAAACCCAACGTGGCTCCTTGACTTCTGCTGCAACCACATCTCCACCCTGATCATTATTCACTTGTAAGAATTCGGAGAACTCTTGAGCACAGCTCTATGTGACTCTACCCCACAGCTGCTGCTGCTGCTGCTGCTTCTTCAGAGGAATCTTAAAGCAATTTGCACTTGCTTTGCAGGATAAACCTCCCATTGTGTGCTGTTCCCCAAAATTCAGCTTTTCCGGCAGCTGCCTGGAGATCTGGAGCTCTCAGGACCGAGCTGCTGATGTCCCACATTTGTCCAAGGCAGAATTTAGCTGAAGCACCTCCAGTACACGAATTCTTGGCTCAAAAGCAACCTCGGAAGCCAAAGCTGTGACAGGGCCGAAAAAAATGCTCTGAGGGAGTTTTCAGGTGGCCTTGGGTGTTTTAAAAGACATTCAGCACCTCCCTTGGACACCCCAGCGTGCTCTGGCACAAGGCTTTTCATGGAATCACTGAGGTTGGAAAAGCCCTCCAAGGACATCGAGTCCAAGCTGTGACCAATCCCCACCTTGCCCAGCAATTCCTTGGACACTCAGGGATGGGGAATCCCTGGCAGCCCCCCCGCTGATGTTTAACCCTTTCCATGAAGAAATTCCTCCTGAAGCCACTTTTGGTGGAACCAGAGAATCGTTAAGGTTGGAAAAGACCTTTAAGATCATCAAGCCTCACTGCCAACCCCGCAGCACCACCGTGTTCAGCACCCAACCCTGCCCTCAAGAGCCACGGTCAGAGATTTTCTGGGCATTTCCAGGGATGGTGACTCCATCCTGTGTCTGTCATTTACCCTTGGAAGCTCTGGAATCCGCAGGCATCACTGACTCTATGGAGAGGGATTATCTGCCATCAATATAGAGGAAGGTACTGGATTTCAAGTCATGCATTTATTTTAATCTGAATTTTATCCTTGATTTTTTTTTTATTTCTCTCTCTCTCTCTCTTTTTCTCCATTTCACGCACACTGCAAACCTCCAAAAACCCCAGGAAAACCTCCCCGCAGCGGCTGCCCGGAGCCCATCCCCAAAGGCAGGAGGAGCAGGCGCTGCCATTTGGCTCTCACGGTCACTTCAAAAGGCATCGCTCCTAATGAGCAGCTGCATTTCCCCACCAGGAACTCCGTAATGGCCCTGCTGCCAAACCCCGCTCATTTCCATCCCCGTGCACAGCCAGCCCTTTGCTCCATGCTAATGTGTTTTCCTAAACAAAAGGAGCCACAGCCAGCCCAGAGCTGACCTTCAAATTCGCTCCTGTGATTTGGATGGCTCAAAGTCCATTTGCCTGGTGGCTCTTTTTATTTTTTTTTATTTTTTTTTTTTTTTTTTTGGGAAGAGGGGGGGATGAAAAGCGACACATTAATTCCTACAAAAACATGCGCAGAGGAACCAGCCAGGGGAAAGGAGCTGCTGGGAGCCGTAGTTCCCTGCCAGACACACCCTCAGCCCCAATTATCCCCATTCTCCCTGTTCATAAACAGCAAGGAAAACCGCAATTCTGCTTCCTCGCCCTTTTCAAAGTTCGGTATTGACAAGCTTCGCTCGTTTCACGTCAAATTTCACATCCCTGGGAAAGGGCAGAATGGGGGAACAAACAAAGAAATAAACATCCTCTCTTCAGTGCACCTGAACAACGCTGCCCTGGTGGCATCAGACCCTTGAACCTTTCTCGGAATTCCTTGCACAAGAGCCACGGGACAATTCCAAAGCAAACAGCTTCTCCCACGCCGCTTACCGAGGTTATTTGGGCAAGTTCATAACGCCCACCTGAAGTGACACACACTGCAAAACCCATGCTGCCACAGCCACCCCAAAAACCCACCGAAAAAAACCCCCCAAACTGTGCCTTTTTTATATCACCGGGTGTGCTAAATAATGAGAAAAAGCGCAGGGTGGCCTTTTAAACGAGGAAATAAACTGTGCTTTGTCTCCTCCCCGAGCTACCCCTCTGTTCCTCGCAGACTGATGGCAGCAGATGCAGGATCCCCTCCTCCTCCTCCTCCTCCTCCTCCCCCAGCAATTGGTTCTGCTTCCCTGGCAGCCCGTGCAGGAAAGCCATGGCATCGCCCTCCCAGCCCCCCAAACAAACAGGAAAACCCATAAAAATCCCCCCCGTGGCATTCTCTTTGCACCCAACGGCAGAGCAGTCTGTCCTTAAAATACATTTCTGGAGAGGAGCCAAGGAAAGTGAAGGCACTTTCAGCCTGGAGAGCAGCCACGACGTTTAACACTTAAAAAACGGGTATTCGTGAAGTTCCTCTGCTGTTAAATGTCCTTAAAAAACACCTCTGACAAAACCCACAGGCAAAAGACCCAAACCCCCAAAAAACCCAGCCCAAAAGTCAAGAAGGGAATTTTCAAGTTCATGTGTCAAGGGGATAAAGTTGACAGAAAATCCTCTCTGTTCTTCAGGAAACCACAGCTCTCAGGATGTACACGAAAGGAGGGGAGCCATCTGCTCTGCCTATAAATCAGCTTCTAAATTATCAGACAATGTTTTAATTTTACAGCAGACTAAATAAACCAGCACTACCACAGGCCATGGGGATACACACGAAATGTGGAATTATCCTAAAAGACACCTACCCCACAACTGTGCTCACACAACAGTTTCCTCAGGGATACCTCACTGATAAATCTCTCTTGCCTCTTGTATTTAAGCTTAAGGGGTTTTTCAGCAGCACAATCATAAAATAAATAAAATCCAATAAATAAAATCAATAGAAATAAATAAAACGCCCTCTTGCACTGACATCCCCACAGCTTTCAAAGCAAAATTCCTTCTCCCCCATCACAGATTGGTGAGCTCAGCTGGAGAAAAAAAAAAAAAAAAAAAAGGTGCAAGACCATAGCATCCTTTAGGGTGGAAAGCAGAGCTGGATGTGCTTGGTGCTGCTTTCACCATAAACACTGCTGCTGCTTTGTTCTAGCTTTTTAATATTTTATTTGGTTTTTGTGTTCTCCATTTTCTGCTGATTTAACAGTTCCAGCTGTGCAGCTCCCTAGGCAGTCTCCATATTCATAATGATTATTATTGGATAAACATGTATTTGAGTGGGGCAACAGATGAGACGCAGATAATTCTTCTTTTGCTTACTCCCATTTATTTCCCTTGGAAAAAAAAAAAAAAAAGAAAAAGAAAGAAAAAAACCCCCAAACCAAGCGGCTTCATTGTGCCCTCCCACAGCTGAGAAAGGCGGTGTGAATGTGTCAGGGAGGCGATGGCTGTGCAGTGGCAGGGAGCAGTCTGGCAGCTCGGCACGGGTGAGAGCAGGAATGTGCAGCCACGGGGATGCGAGGGTGTGGCCGGGCCAGATGCGGAGCTGGAGCCGGGGAAGAGCTGCTGGCACCGGGAGCACAACCCCTCCTGGATCGCAGAGAGCCGCTAATAACCGCTGCTTGATTATTATTATTATTATTTATTTTATTTTTAATTAAAGAGCGGCGCTTTGCCGCGGCAGTGTTAATGTTAAACAGGTGGCTCGGATTTGGCAGCAGCAGCCCTGGGGACGCTGGTGGCACTGGACAGCGATTGTCACCAGAGCCCCAGCAGCGGTAATTGCTTAAGGAGATAAAAACCCTCAGCGTGGGGAGGGGTGGTGGGTATGGAGCCAGGCACGGAACACGGCAAGGACACACCGACAGCTCCGGGGACAGCACCGGGAACCAGACACGGAACCCGGACAGAGAGCGGCTGTCACCGACCGCGGTGACAGCTGCCAGGTGCCGATGGCACAGACAGCGCTCGGGGCCGGGATGCTCTCCAGGGACGGGGGAACAAGGGGCTGAGGAGCACAGGACGGGACAGCGAGCAAAGGCTGGGAGCCAGCGCGGCTCGGGGAGCGCTCCCCGGGGAGCGCGGGCACGGACAGCGCCGGGGAGGACGGACGGACAGACGGACGGATGGACAGCACAGGGATGCATCCCGGAGGAGGGATGGCCGGCACAGGGATGCAGCTCGGAGGAGGGATGCTGCCCGGGGCGGGGCCGGCGCAGGTGTGGCCGCTCCATCCTGCCGCTCCCAGCCCACCTGCCGCTCCCGAACACGGGCGGTGGCGACCCGGGCGGCCACCGGCGGCTACCGAGCGGCCACGGCGGGGCCACCGCTCCGCCGCTCGCGCCCGGGGCCGCTCCACAACGGCAGCGCCCCGCGCCCCTCCTTTTTCTTTTTTTTTTCTTTTTTTTTTTTTTTCCCCTCTCCCCCTTCTCCTTTCATTATCCCAGCCGCTCCACGGCGATGGCATCCCTCGCTCGCTCCCTCCCTCCCCGGCCGCGTCCGTGCCCCGCTGGCGGAGGGCGGGGGCCGCGGAGCATCCTCGCCGTGCGCACCGAGCCCGCCGCGACACCGCCGCCCCCGGCGCAGCACGCAGCATCCCCTCCGCGCCCATTGTCTGCGCTCCCCGCGCACCGACCCGCACCTCCCCGCTACCCACGGGCAGCCCGGCCGCCTCCTCCTCCTCCTCCTCCTCCTCCCCGCACCCGCCGAGCCCCGCGCAGCCCCGGGTCCGCCCGACCCCATTGTTCTGGGCGCGCCCCCCCGCCGCCGCCTCCACCACCGCCGCCCTACCTGCGGCTCGCAGCAGGACGAAGGCGCAGGGCAGCACGGCGAGCGGCAGCAGCATCGCACCGGCGGGCCGGCGAGCCGCTCGCCGCGGGGCTGCGGGCGCGGGGAGGGCGCGGGGGAGCCGAGCCCGGCGTGGCCGCTCCGCTGCGCTCGCTGCGCCCGGCGCGTCCCGGCGCCGCCGCGCTGACTGACAGCGGCCGCAGCGCCCCCGCGATCCCTGCGCGCCGCGCCGAGCCGCGCCGAGCCAGCACATCCCTCCGCCGCGGCAAGTAGTGCCGCGCCCCGCCCCGCGGGGGGGTGGTAGGGGGAGTGGGGCGTGGGAAATGAAACGGTTTCGGTGGTGGGATAAAGGGGCAAATGGACAAGCGAGTGATGGTTGGTAATTGTTGGAGCGTTAGTATTCGGTAGCGGGTCGTTGTTATGAATTATCACGTTGTCATATTTTTATAGATTAGGATTATATATATATATAATATTATATATCATATTATGTCCTATTATGTCATATTGTATTGTATTGTATTATATTATACTATATTATATTATATTATATTGTACATTACATTACATTATATTATACATTGTTATATTATACTATATTATATTATATTGTATTATATTATATTATATTATAGTATAGTATAGTATAGTATAGTATAGTATAGCATATTATAGTATAGTATATTATAGTATAGTATAGTATAGTATAGTATAGTATATTACAATACAATACAATACATTATATTATATATTAATTACCATCACATTATATTACATTATATTACATTATATATTATCATCATATTATTATTCATTATCATCGCATGTTGTTAATTTTATATCACATTATTTTATTATTGTATATATCATCTTATATAGATGATGTTAATTATAATCATATGATTGTTAATTCATTATCATAGTATCCTTATTATTATCACATTATTATATTTTATATTAAATATATCACATTATTAAATTACATTATATTATAATGCAGTATAATATATTCTATTATACATTATAATAATTATTGTCACATTGCTATTAATTATGGCATCATTAGTAATTGTTAACACATTATTCTACTGTTGTATGCAAATACGCAAATATCTGTATATAACATGCATTATCTGCTACAGAAAACACGTATTTAATATTTATGTAAATATGTGCATATAACATGTATTATATGCTGTAGAAAAATGTTTGTATTATGTATTATACACTATATAAAAAGACATATCACGTATGTAGCTTGTACCAATTACAGTCCATTATTGACAACATAATGGTAATTACGCTAATTTAACGGTATATTAATTATCATGGTGTGTAATTAATATAGCAACAAAATATATGAATTACATATTGTATCACAGAGTATAACATGGTATAAAAACAATGCATATTATGTACGTGGTATATATATTATATGTCATGTATATTTATATATATTATGTGTATTTACATATACATATACAAGGTGTTATGTGTATTTATAGATGTTCTATAAAGTTATATGTATTTAAACATGTTATACCTTTTATATGCTATATATATTTTTATATGTTATCTGTATTTATACATGCTATATATTTGTATCTGATCTATGTATTGATATCTGCTATATATATTTATATCTGCTGTAAATTACATGTAATCTAGATGTAATATATAAGAAATAAGTTATTACTGATTGAAAACTCCCCTCCCTGCTGCCCTGGAGAGGCCTCAGCCTGGATTGCTCACCTGCACAAGCAGCCTTGCTCCAACACCAGCGCCTCTCGCTCTCCCAGTTCACACCAGTTCACACCACTCCCAGAAGGGCTCTGCACATCCCCAGCACAGCAGCACTCAGCCAGGAAAATGCCAGTAATAATAATAATTCCATTTTCTTCAGGTCATGCCCATTTTGCAGCAGAACGTCAACCTCACCCTAGGAGTATTGAGGATAAAAAACCTCAGGCAGAAACACCTCTTTACCCTGAAAATAATTAGCAGGTTTTTACATATTAGGTATATTTTCTCTTATCACGAAGGGCACTGAGCTTGCAGCAATTAGTACCCAAATTTATGAGATTAAATCTCCCTGAGCTCGGCATGACAAGAGTAACCCCAGAAGAGAACAAACCAGGGTGTCACAACGTCTGTTTTTTAATATTATAATTATTATTATTATTTCCATGGGCAGATGGTGACAGGACAAGGGGGGTGGTTCCAGAGCTAGGGAGGGGATGTTTAAATGGAATATTGGGGAGGAATTCCTCCCTGTGAGGGTGGCAGAGCAGCTGTGGCTGCTGGGAGTGTCCGAGGCCAGGTTGGAACACTTCAAGGTGTCCCTGCAACCTCACAAAAATCACCTTTAAAGCATCCAGAACAAAAGATTCTGGCAGTGCACAGGCTGATATTGACACAGTTTTTAAAAACTTGAGGGGTTTCTGTGAAATCCCAGTCATCTTCTCCACACAAATCAACAAAAAAACACTTGCAAAGCAGGAGTATTCCTCTGTGGTAAACAATAGTCTTGGAGAGAACATTACATCAATTAAGGCAGCTCTTTTTTCCCTGCGAGCTGACATCCCCAAAAATTGGAACAGAAGGATGTGTGGAGAGAGAATATTGCACGCAACAAATACCGTGAATTATTGTGTGCTGTGGGGGAGAGGTTGTTTGTGTTGGAGGTATCAGCAGAGCTTTGCTCCTATTAACCAATATTTTAGTCCATGATGTGGGAGGTTTTTAACTCCCAGGGTGGATTAAAGGGAAGAACTCACAGGGAATTCAGCAGAGGGAAAAAAATCACCGCCAGCCCCCTCCAGCTCAGGGATGGGGCAGAATAAAAGGAGGATCTGGAGACCCCCGTTTCACCTGGAGAAGAATTCCAGGAGCTTTTCTCTGATAAATACTTGACAGAGCACAGACCCCAAGTGTCTGGCCTGAATTTAAGCCTCCAAGTAATATAAAAAGCAAAATCATGGATTTTTATGATGAAAATCCGATGGAGACGAGTCCCAGGCATATCCAAATCGAATGAGGTGCTCCAAGTACATTACCTGACACATTTCCCTTTTTTTTTGGCCATTAACAGAGGTTTATGGGCTGTGCCTGTGCATTTATTTTCCTTAAGATATAAAATGAAAAGGGGGGAAAAAAACCCCATCAATCAATAACTGAAGTGCAAGTTTCAGTTATTGACTTCACTGGGTACTTGGCATGAAAGCGAGCAGGAAATTTGAAGTTCTCTGCCACATTTAAGAGCGGCAGCAGTGGAATCTGTCAAATTAATTCCGCTTCTGCTATGCAAATATAATAAAAGTGAATTTTAACTACGCAGGCGTTTCACGAATATCAGACCCAGATTTGTAAGCCACAAAAGCAGAGCTCTCCCTTATTTGTGGGCTCTGGGAAAAGGGGATAATTAGGGAATGCACCTCAGAACCTCCCCCTGCTCAGAGGGGGATTATTCTGGGCTCTGCAGATGTTTATGGTGATGGATAACAACACCATGCAAAACGACCTCAAATCAATATTCCTCACAGCCAGGCAATAAAAGCAGAGATAGTCCCTTGAAACATCCCTCTCTCTGTCACAGATTATTTTTACAGGACTCAATATAGAAGAAAAGTAAGAGTATCTCCCTTTCCTTGTTTAGACAAGGGGCTGACAGAGATATTCCCGTGCTCTGGTGATGTCATGAGCCAGAGGGATGAGGGTGAAGTCATCAGAACTGGAGAGGTGAAGCCACAGCCCAGAAGTTCAGAACCTGAGCCCTCCAAAGCTCTGCTTTATGTCCATACCTGGAGCCAGCCCTGAGCCTGGATTTCCCCTGAAGTTCTGCTTCCCACAGTCAGGGGGATGGTTCCAGGCCCCGAGCTGTGAGAATATGGATGTGCAGCTGTTCAGTCATGGAAATATCCAGGCAAGGACCTCATGGCCCTGCTCTGTCACTCTGACTCACAGCCCACGTGTCACCCAGCTGATGGCATTCCTGGGAGTCACCTGGCAGCTGTGGGAATAAAGGGAATCTTCCATCTCTCAAGATAAAATGTTAAATTCAGTCTGCAGGCTTCCGTGTATAAAACCATTACACACTGCCAGGGTGCAGGAAATGTCTCGTTTTGATATTTTTAACCTACCCAGTCAACTCTGGGGCTTCAGTTCAGAGGAGAAAAGGATTCTCAGCTGAGCAGAATCACAGAAATTAAGAGGGGTGTAAAGAGTACATGAGGATTAATTGACTGTCCTCTTCCACTCCTCCCATGGTGTCACTGGTTTCTGTTTTAATTTAAAATATTAAAGGTATTTAAAGTGCCTCCATCACCCAATGCCTCTAAATAACAGCATCACTAATACCTGGCTATTTTAACAGAACAGCTGTTCTGCTTGCTGCTTTTATTTATAATAATATTAACTCCAAGCCTCATCATGTGCATTAATGCAAGTGTAAAACCAGTGTGTGCAAAATTAGCAGAGAAGAGACTAAAACAAGAGGGTGTCTCGTGGTAGCAAGCAAAAAAAGGATGGTTTTAATTGAAAAAATCCATCCCTCAGTCTGCTTTGATTAAAAAATATATAAATATGCCTGGCAGGAATGCTGCAGCACATGTGAGTGTTCTGAGGAGCCACATTCTCTGCACTGCCAGACCCACACTCGGCAGATTCATCCCACAGAATTGGCTCTAAAGCATCAATGACCAGTGGACTCACTTAGGAAATTAATGAAGGTTCCCTCACCCCCTGAAAATAAAGAACTATCCAAAAAAAAAAACCAGGAAAAAAACCCAAACAAACAAACAACCAAACAACAAAAACAAAAGAGTAATTGACAACTTTTTGCTCCTCTCTTTCCTTGCCAGTCAAAGCTCCAGAAGACGAATCCACTGGAGCAGAACTGTGCTTTAAACTTTCCCCTTGCTGAGAGGCAACCAAACAGGATTCTGCTGATGGCCCACAAGGCAGGCAGCCATTCCAAGAGAAAAAGGAACAATTCCATTTTTAAATCAGCCCAGAGCAGAGCTGAATGTTTCCCCAATTTTTTTTTTATTTTTTTTTCAGTTGTGACTGGGTTTCAGGCACAGAAGAATAAAACTTGTAACAGAGTCTCACTCTCTGATTCTGTGTTATGTCAGCCTCACATTTCTCTAAAAATATTATGGAGGGGATAAAAATATGAGTAAAGGAGTGTTTCTATTTTTACATAATGGTCTTAAGATGGTGCTGAAATGCAGTGAGAAAGAAAAAAGATCCTGGAAAATTCTTGCTGTTTGAGGCAAAAATCATTTTTTCTGGAACTGAACACATCCTCTGCTTTGTTCCCAAAGCCTGGATGGAGGCTCTGGGCTTTACAATACCCAGGTTGTTCTGAGGCAGCTTCCCAGGCACATCTGGATGTTGAAATTCAGCCGTGAAAGCTTTGGGCACCACGTTTGGAATTCAATCTTTGCCATCACCACTCGTGAGCATCACCCCCAGCCCCCAGCGCTGCCCCTCCAGCCCTGACCATCATTTTCAGAGCTCTCACTGATCTATCCTTGATTTTTAGGGTCAGTTCTACTGCTGTTGCTCTTGTGCTCCAACCTGAATGAAAGTGATGATTCCCTGAACACGAGATGCTGCCCCACAGGCAGGAGCTTCACACGAAGCACTCAGCAACAGCAGCTGTGGTGGTTTTCACCTACACATCAGGGTTGGGAGGGTTTAGGTTGGCATGAATGCCACTCAAGCCACCCAGATGGGATCAGGAGAAGATCTTTAGTGTGGCTTCAGCTCCCCTCACACGAGTTTCGTCTCTGATGAGGACTCGCTGGGCGGCTCTGTGCCGGCAGGAGCGGTGCCAGATGATGTCAGACGATGCATTTATTTCTCTGGCAGCTGTCTGCCATCTGCACAGCTGCTCCAGCCTCTGTTGGAGAAGGGGCTGTGCTCGTCGTGGGAGGGGGAAAAAACACCACACAAACCCCCTTTGCTATAGGGCTCAGGATCCTCTTTGAAGCCCTTTTGATCCCAGTCAGGTAGGACAACCAGGGACAGGCACCGCTCTCGGCAGTCAGGGGGGTCCCTGGTGTCTGGATGAGTCTCCTGGAGACAAAACACATCATCACCCCTAAATACAGCCTGTGCAGCCTTCCCTGCGCCCCAGCAGCAGCCCTGGCAGGATGCTGGCATCAGCACATTCCCCTGGCATTGCGTGCTGACCATTGTGCCCAGGGAGCTTCAGCCACTGGCAGAGAAACAGACACAAGTCGCTTTCTTAAGCTGGAAAATTCATTTTTATTCCCCCCACCCCAGGCCGGGGAGGGGGGGTGAGGACAAAGAGGACCAGAGCAGGGGCAGGGTGGTGGGGTTTATCGGGTATTCAGGGCAGGAGTTCTTAGGGTTGGGGTCAAGGGAGGAGATAACACAAGGAGAGCAGGATCGCGTTTCAGCCTCCTCAGAACGGGAGGACTCCACAATTTCACATTTCACTTGGTTTCCCCAAGTCCTATCTGCTCTGGCAGCCCAAGCTCGGAGTGTTTGAACAGCACAGCCCTTGCCCAGGACACGGCCAAAGCAGGCAAAAAACCAAAGTCACCTTAGCTGAACACACGGAGGGATCTGATTCGGTGATGTGCCTGGTGCTTCCCTGCAGGAAACCTGCGGCCAAAATGAAGCTGAGGACAGAGCTCCCGAGCCTCAGCTTACACCAGGGAGCACAAAGCCAACCCTGAAAGCAGCAGGATGGAAATAAATGCAAGAACAACAAAATATCCCTTCCCCTCTCCCTCACGCCCTTCTCTAAAAGCTCCATTACAATATTGTGGCTAATTAAAACCTAAGCTGCGATTTGTCCTTTCAAGTGTATTTCATGTCACAAAGCCTCTGGAACTGTGGGATCTTGCCCCCTTTTTTTTCTTTTTCTCTTTGCCACTTCAAGATTTGTTTCTTGTTATTCCAGCTCCAGATTAGAAGGGATGTAAATATTTCCCTACTCAAAGCCAAGCTACTCTGCAAAGATGTTTTTTTTGAATGAAAGTCATCGCCATTCCACAGCCCACACTCCCTTTGTATTTCCCTTTTTTTTTTTTTCCTTTTTTTTTTTTTTGAAGCCTAAACCAGCCCCTGGGGCACGCTCACACCGAGCAGTGTATCAGAGGAAATGACTCACGATTCCAGGGCTGATCAATATCCACAGTGCACTCCATTCCCAGCACGGCTGAGAGTCACATCCAGCCGCAGCACCGAGCCATTAAACGCAGCCCTTTGTGCTGGCCTTAACTCTGAGATCTGTTTGTTTTATAAACAGTCAAACACTTAACAAAGTTGTTGCACTGAAGGGAATCTCTTTCAGTATTTCAAATTTCCATCTTACCTGTCTGACCAAGCTTCACTTCTAAAATAACCCCACTCTTCTGAGCCAGCAGGGAAAGGATCCTGTCCTGGTGTCAGGCTGGGATTTCCTATTTTTGCCACCAAGGGCAAAATATTCAGCAGGGGGAACGAAACTGTTTATTGGTAGGACCTTTAAAATGCACGTGGAACGCGCATCTTCCTGCAGGCCACTTGTTGGGCACTTAAACTGCATTTTTAAACTCCGTGAACTCCTTTTCTTCTGGGGCTCCTCCTCCTCCTCTCACTCTTCTCCAGGCTCTGTGTGCGATGTCTGCGAAGTCGTTCACGCCGTTGAGGATGGAAAGGTGAGAAACAAAACAAAACAAAACAAAACAAAACAAAACAAACCAAAACAAAACAAAACAAAACGGTAGAGGCTCGAAAACCTCCCCGCAGTGAGAAGTATTTTATGAATCAGGGTTTGTTTTATACTGGCTCGGTTTTGGTCAAGACTTTGCCAGCTTGAAGACTCCAACCCACCCAAAATCTTGGCTGTTCTGCCCTCAGTGAAGCCGTGACTGTGCTGCTGGCAGGAAGGGGATGCTGCTGCCTCCGGAGCCAGCCTGTCCCTGTCCCTGTCCCTGTCCCCGTCCCTGTCCCCATCCCTGTCCCCGTCCCTGTCCCTGTCCCCGTCCCTGTCCCCATCCCTGTCCCCGTGCCTGTCCCTGCCCCTGTCCCTGTCCCTGTCCCCCTGTCCCTGTGTCCCTGTCCCTGTCCCTGTGTCCCTGTCCCTGTCCCTGTCCCTGTCCCTGTCCCCCTGTCCCTGTGTTCCTGTCCCTGTCCCTGTCCCTGTCCCTGTGTCCCTGTCCCTGTCCCTGTCCCTGTGTCCCTGTCCCTGCCCCTGTCCCATCCCGGTCCCTGTCCCTGCCCCTGTCCCCATCCCTGTCCCTGTCCCTGTCCCTGTCCCATCCCTGTCCCTGTCCCTGTGTCCCTGTCCCTGTCCCTGTCCCATCCCTGTCCCTGTCCCTGTCCCTGTCCCTGTCCCTGCCCCTGTCCCCATCCCTGTCCCTGTCCCTGTCCCTGTCCCTGTCCCTGCCCCTGTCCCTGTCCCTGCCCCTGTCCCCATCCCTGTCCCTGTCCCTGTCCCTGTCCCTGTCCCTGTCCCTGTGTCCCTGTCCCCATCCCCATCCCCGTCCCTGTTCCCCTCAGCTGACCCGTGGCCCTGTGAGCCCAGCGTGTTATCAGCCCCACAAAGGTGCATCAAGCCCTGAGGGTGAGCAGCAGCCTCCCAGAAATGGCTCAAGAATAATTAGCGAGATGGCTGAGCAGAGGAGTTTGGAACAAGCAAAAAGGTTTTAATTACAGAGAAAATAACAAACCACACGGAACAAAAGAGTAAAAGCTGTCCATGATGCAGGGAGCCCCCTTGCACCCTGAAAATGTCCCGAGAATCTCTGAGCTCCCTCTTAAATATTCAACGATCCAGGAGGGGTTTTTTGCACGCTGCCCAAGAGCAAACAGCCACATTCCTTGAGGAACAGCTCAGGGGCCAACAGGTGCTTTTGTCCTGGCCTGGGTCAGTTATGGTGAGAGGAGAATGGAAGTTTCTGGTTCCTCTTCCTTAAAAGTTCAGGGGTGAGACCCAAACTCTTTCCTAATACGGGATCACCTCTAAACGTGGGGCTGCACTGCAACACTCAGCCTGCCCTAAATGGCTCAGAGCTCAGGAACACCGAGCCACAAGCAGGAACATCAATCAATCAATCAAAAAAAATCAATCAATCAATCAAAAACATAAATAAAAGGCCTGGCAGCTCTGCCATGAAGCAATGGCTCAGCAGCCCCGGGCAGGCAGTGGGATATTTTTCCCTCAGGGAGTGGGACATTCCTTCCCTGAGCTTCCTGACCACTCCAAAGCCAAGCTGGATTTTAATCCTGCCTGACTCACTCCCTTCTCCCCTGCAGGAGCAGCTGGCTCCAGGGAATCTCCTCCCTGGCAGAGATGCTCCATCCAGAATTGTGTGGCCAGAGGAGCAGGGCAGGGATTGTCCCTCCGTGCTGGGGTGATGCCTCCAGTGCTCCTCCCACTCCCTCTACAAGAAAAGACTTTTTTTTTTTCTCCCAAAAGTATTTTCTATGATGCAACCAAAAACTATTTCAAAATCTACATGAAAAAGAAAATCCTGCCTAATCACAGGTTCATCTTCTGCCCATTTATGATTTAACAGCGTGGAAAAGGCTGGGAAATAACTCAGCCTGGCAGAAAGGGTGTGTGGCCTCACTGCTGGCACAATGCAATCTTCCAAATCGTGCTCTCCATATAAATCACAGAACAAATGGAGCAAATAAAAGGCAAACCCAACGGCAGAAGATTGTGTTTCGTGTTCCTGTGCTGTGTTTCCAGTTCAGTGAGGGGACACACAGGGTTAGGTGTGCTGAGCTGGCATGGGGCTGGGGGAGCAGCACATTTATGATCAGCCAGATGCCAGGTAAGTCAGTCACCTGAGACTGTTGGGGGTTTTTCCTCACTCTTTTCCTGACTTCATGAAAAAAAAATCATTTTCAGCAATAACTTATGGAATTCATCCCTGGATTTTTAGTTTGATTTCATTTAAGCTAGAAGTACAGCTCACCATATTTTTTCTGTAATGCAGCCCCAGGGTTGGGGTTTTTTTTTTGCATAACAATCTTTGTTACATCAAGACCTGGTTTCTACTTCCTTAGCTGAGGAGTCCTTTTGTATTCCTGGCTTTTTTGGGGGTAAAATCCCAGTTGGAAATTGGTGCTCACCCATGAATAGCAGCATCGTTTTCCCTGCTGTCCCCCTCCACCCCCAGCAGCACAAAGAGGCTCTGTCAGGGCAGAGCAGGACGTAAACAACCCCAGATGGGGGCTCCAGGATCAGCGTTCCAGGGAGGGATCTGATCCTGGAGCAGAGATGGCACTGGAGAGCAAAGATGTTTTTATAGAAGGAAAAGGAGGGGGAAGGCTCAGAGGTGTGGTGGCTGTGCTTGGGGAGGCACTGAGGGCTGCCAGCACCACACAGAGAATGTTCAGGGCACAGGGAACTCACCTGGCCTGGGTCCCTGCCAGGGGAGCTGTACCAACCCCAGGCTCCTCATGTACAACCTGATGGGAGCTTCACTGCCACTGGTTTATGGGGAAGGGAGGGACACGGGGCTTGTGCTGCCTCAGGGTGACAGGTGGAGGCTCAGGATGGCACTGCCACCACTCTGCAGGCTGAGGAAGGATCTCTCCTTCTGCCTGAGAGAGCCCACAGCTCCAAACCCTCTGCTGCCAGCGGCAGGAGACAATCCCCACCTTACTCTGTAAAAGCTGAGGAATTTATTATTATTATTATTATTATTATTATTATTATTATTATTATTATTATTATTATTCCCCCCGGGTTGCTGGGGCCAGGAGGTTGCAGTGGGGGCTCCCTGTGTGGGCTCCCTGCCTCACTGCAGGATGGACCCTGCACAGAACGGGGTTTTGCTGTGGATTCACATCAACTCAAAGGGAAGGGACCACGGGGGAAGCATTCCCTGCCTGCTTTGGTCACATCTCCCCTGCCCACTCTGCTCCTTAATCATTTTCCTCTCTCTCTCCTTCCCACCTTGAAGAGCTCCCTGGGATTTCACTCTTCCCTGGAACAGGAGAACAGCAGAACATGGAAGAGCTCCCTGGGATTTCACTCTTCCCTGGAACAGGAGGACAGCAGAACGTGGAAATGGCCCAGGCAGGGCAGAGAAGAGCCTGAGGAACCCATGGTTGGTTCTCAGCTCAGACTGGCAGCTTTGAGCCTCTTCAGAAGGAACAACTTCCATGGTCTCCTCACCATAATAATCATTATTCACATTTATTTTGTGTGGTTACAGGTGTGGGGAAAAAAAAACCGGGGCTGGGGAGCCGAGGCAGTCGGATTTGAGAGGCTGAGCAGACCTGCTGGGTCCTGGTGCTCACTAATCCATCGCCTGCTGCCTTCTGCTGTGACCTTCTGCAGCTCTTCGCAGCGCCCCAGCCTGTGAAATGCTCCCAGACTAATTAGCCAAAGTGTTTAATAAAGGACGGGGCTATTGCTGGTCATTTAGCAGCTCATTTCTGATGTATGGTGTGTTCCTGAAATCAGCCATTCATCCAGGCAACGCATTTTTCTGGCTTTGGGGAGATAATGGCTCCCAATTTTCCTTGGTTTAACCTCCTGCAAACCTGCAAGGCTTTCTGCAAGAATAATTTGCGTTCGAAAATTCCCTGACTGAGTTGTCTTCTTTTCCAGAGGAACCAATAAAAAAAAAAAAAGAAAAAAATAAACCAAAAAACAACCAACCCCAAAAATCCATCCTCTCCAAAGCCTCCTGGCAGGGAAGGGCACCTGTGATTTGCACCATCGGGGTGGAATCCAGTTCCCTGCAGGATCCGGGCTCACCCAGCACCTTTCCTGTGTCCTTCCTGCAATCCTGGTCCTGCTCTGCTGCTTGCATTTGTCCCAAGAGGAGCTCAAAAAAAAAGAAGAAAACCGGGATTTTACAGCCCGTCTGTGGCCCATTGTGTCCTTGTTGTTATCTGTGAGGGGAAAAAAAAATCCCATTAAAATTTGGAGGTGGGAGATAAATAAACGCAATTATATTTCTGGATATCAGCAGCAAACTCCTGACAAAGTTCCAGCGTCGTTTTGGTGCTGGGGATTAGCTGATAGTGTTAAAAAAAAAAACAAGGCTGAAATAAAGAAACATTTAACCAACAAAACACAATTCCCTGCCTGCTGCTAGCAAATGTTTGGGAATAAAGGGTGTAAACTGTGATTAGGAGGCGAAATATTTGGATCAGAGCAGGTCTAAAATTTACCAAAGACTCAGGGGAAAGTTGGAGTGTTTGAGTGTGAGTCGTGATTCTGTCCTGGTCAGTAATTACAGCCTTCGGGCCTGACAAAACACCGAAATTCCATCAAATCCTGAGATTTAAGGTGGGCTGGGCCGGATTGCCCGTGCTGTTCATCACCTGGAAGCACCTGCAGATTCGGGAAAAAAAAAAAAAAAAAAAAGATCCTCTCTTGAGGAAAACCCGCAGCACCACCTGGGCTCGGAGTTCTCTCAGAAGAGAGGCTTTTTTCCCTTTTTTTATTTTTTTTTTTTTATAATGTTTGCATTTCAGTTGTGGTTTCCTTTGATGAGTTCATTTGCCTTTGTGTGGTTTGTCTGATTGCGAGGCATTCCTCCCGCCGAAAGAACATAAATATTTACAGAGCACCCGACATCAGAAACGTCTTTTTGTAGCGAGAGATTCCATCACTTCGCAGCCTGCGAGGAAAACTCAGCAATTAACTGCGACGGGGGTTGCTGGCTTTTGCATCCAGGAGACAAATCCAATTTACTGGGTTTGATAGCGCCGGGATTGGAGGTTTTCTGGGGAAAACGTGGAGCTTTCCTGCTGCTAAAAGGCAGTTTTGGCCTCAATTCCCACTCGAACACGTTGAGGAGTGAGCTCTGTAAAGCTGTCCTGGCTTTGATTGGGTTCCAAAGCCTGGCAGCTGATGGGACAAAGGGAACACCTGCAGGAGCCCGACCCTGGGCGAGCCACGCACTTCTGGGGGAGCCTCAAAGGCTGCTGGCTCCGGCTGCTGCTGCTCCTGCCACGGCAAAGCCCCCGGGCTCTGGGGACAGCAGCTCCACCCTGCTCAGCCCCCACAAAACCCAAATTTTTCAGGGTCAGGGATGTTTTTACAAACCCAGATCAGGGAGGATGCAGGAGTCCCTTAACACCTCTCTCTCTCCAAACACCTCTTCCCGTGTCCCCAAACCATCTGAGTGTCACAGGAAGTTTTGGGTTTGGTGAAAATCTCCGGGGAGGTTTGGAGTGTCCCATCCCTGGAGGTGTCCAAGGAAGGGCTGGAGGTGACACTCAGTGCCCTGGGCTGGGACACGGGTGGGGATGGGGCACAGCTGGGATTGCATGGTCCTGCAGGGCTTTTCCCACCCCGTGATCCCGGGATTCCGTGGAGAAGCGATGGTTTAGCCCGGCAGGGATGGAGGCTGGAGCAGGCAGGCCGGCCCAGCACGGGCATTGCTGTTGCGATGGCGATGTGGCACCGGTCTCAGCGCTCAAGTTCAGCTCGAGCCGGGTTTTCTCCCAGCCTGGGATGCTCTGGTACCTGTGGGATCTGCTGGCTCTGGGGTGGCTCCTGGCCAGGGAGGGGCAGGAAGGGCAGCCGTGGCTGGAGGCAGCAGCAGTTCCAGGGCATCCTCCCCCTCCCTGCACCTCCTGCACCTGTAATTCATTAACTCAGTGGCCTTCAGGTAATTCTGGTAATTCCATTGTCTCTATTCTTTGGCCAAGCAGGAAAATCCCGGCAGCATCTTCCCTTGGCATTCCTTTGCCATCCTGCTGCTGCTGGGCTGGTTTCACCACGGGATCACTGGAACTGGAGAAGATTCCTGAGATGATCGAGTTGTCCCAGCACTGCCGATGTCCCCAGGTGCCACACCCACATCCTTTCAAAGCCCTCCAGGGACGGGGACCCCACGCTGCTGGCTGAAAGCATCTGTAGGGAAATGTCCCCAGCACAATTCCTGCCTCTTCCCTGAGGAGTTCCTCCTTGGATGAGGGGCTCCCCTGCAGGCTCCCCGAGCTGCTGGGCTGTGCAGAGCACACGGATCTGGCACGGATGCAGCAGGAGGTGAAGTTCAGCTTCTCCCATGTGGACACAAACCAGGGGACAGTGACCCAGGGGGGAAATAAAACCGTGGTGTGCCTGGGCTCACAGACAGTGCCACTTCCCGCTGCTCTCACCCGATTTCCACGGGCAGAGGTGGTCGTGGCACAGCTGTCCTGCAGATCCCTGACTCCCTGGGAGCAGAATTCCTCCTTCCCACAGACCCTGACCGCTGCACTGGGGTGGGAGGGTGGCTGGGGCTGGGTTGCTGCCCTGCCTGTGGCCTGGCAGCCCTGCAGGAGCTGTGGGGTTGACCCAGCCCACGGAGTTGCACAATGAGTGAGGGAGAGATGAAAACATTGACAGGAAACCAGACAGGATCAATTATCCTGGAATCAGGGGATGGATCCTTTACCATGGAATCAGGGATGGATGGATGGGTTGGGTGGGAACTCAAAGCTCATCCTGTCCCAAACCCCTGCCATGTCCAGGGACACCTTCCACCATCCCAGGCTGCTCCAGCCTGGCCTTAGGCACTGCCAGGGATCCAGGGGCAGCCACAGCTCCTCTGGGAATTCCATTCCAGGGCCTCCCCACCCTCCCAGGGGTGCATCCATCTCCTGCCCGCCAGCTCAGGTTTAGGAGCTCTGCAGGGCCCCTTTCCCTCCCCCAGGACACGGGAGGGTGCCTGGGTCACAGAACCCCCCGGGGGAATGCTCGGGGCAGGAAGCTGGGGAAGGGTTTGGGGAAAAGGGACAATTTTCTCCTTTGCTGTCCACCCACCTGGCCCAGCAGGGCAGAGAGGATCCGATGTCGTGTGGGTGAGGAATGCAGGGCCATGAAAACAAACACGGGCTGGTGATGAAAGCCCACACCGAGGGACAGAGGGGGGACAGAGGGGGACAGGGGCTCTGGGAAGGGAAGTGGGAGCTGGCTGCTGTTCCTGGCCACTGCTCCGCTGTGTGACCTGGAGCACATCCCATCTCCTCTCTGTGCCTTTTGTCCCCGCCTGCCCAGTGGGACGCTGGCCCTGCCCGAGTTCCCAGGCAGGAGAAAGGCAGGGAGTGAGCTCGTTCCCATGTCACAGCCCCCTGGCAGCCGGGGGACAGGGGACAGCCCTGGGACAGGGGACAGACCCTGGGACAGGGGACAGACCCTGGGACACACACAGGGACAGACCCTGGGACACACACAGGGACAGCCCTGGGACATGGGGACAGACCCTGGGACACAGGGGGACAGATCCTGGGACACACACAGGGACAGATCCTGGGACAGGGGACAGACCCTGGGACACACACAGGGACAGCCCTGGGACAGGGGACAGACCCTGGGACAGGGGACAGACCCTGGGACACACACAGGGACAGACTCTGGGATAGAGGACAGACTCTGGGACACAGGGACAGACCCTGGGACATGGGGACAGACTCTGGGACAGAGGACAGACTCTGGGACACGAGGACAGACCCTGGGACAGGGGACAGACCCTGGGACATGGGGACAGATCCTGGGACAGGGGACAGACCCTGGGACACGGGGACAGACCCTGGGACATGGGGACAGATCCTGGGACATGGGGACAGACTCTGGGACAGAGG